>CM053505.1:50212503-50476228 GCA_028627145.1 Eidolon dupreanum | reverse complement strand
TTGCGCACCAATGTTCATAGCAGCATTATTCACTGTGGCCAGGACATAGAAGCAACTGAATTGTCCTATGATCGATGATTGGCTAAAGAAGCTGTGGTATATATACACACACACACACACACACACACACACACACACACACACACAATGGAATATTACTCAGCCATAAGAAGAGATGAAATACTGCCATTTATGACAACATAGAGGGAGCTCGAGATAATCATGCTAAGCGAAATGAGCCAGACAGAAGAAGTTGAAAATCACATGATATCACTTATATGTGGAATATAAACCTAAAAGCAACAAATGAACAGAACAAATAGAGACTCAGGGATTTGGACAATGGACTAGTGGTTACCAGAGGGTAGGGGGTGAAGGAGGAGGGAAGAGGTAGGCAGGGTCAAAGGGGTTAAATATAGGGGATTAGGGGGAGGGTGAAGTGAGTAAAGGGGATCAAATATATGATAGCTGAAGGAAACTGGACTCTGGGTGGTAATCACACAATAAAATATAGAGATGTCAAATTACAATATACACCTGAAAGTTATATAATTGTATTCATCAATGTTACTCCAATAAATTTAAAAAAATAAAATGAAAGTTGAAGTCTTTAGAATGGTCTGCAAGACTCTACAACAGAGGTGAGTTAGCAAACAGTTTTTGTAAAGGGAGAAACAGTAGCTATTTCAAGCTTTGCAGTGCACTAAAGTCAATGTTGTAATTGTTCAATTCTGTCTTTTTGGGATGAATGCAGCTATTGACAGTGCATAAAAGTGTAAGCATGACTGGGTGCTGATAAAACTTTATACAATTAAATTTGAATTTCATAAGATCATCACATGTGGAGTAATATTATTTCTCTTGGGATTTTTTTCCAACTATTTAAAGATGTAAAAACAATTCTTAGCTCTTGGGCTGTCCAAAAACAGGCATAGTTTGCTGACTCCTGCTGTCTCTCTACCCTTTCCTTCTATTCCTTTTCTTGCTAGGTTGGCTCCAGAAATGCTGATTTTCTTGCTTTCTGCATCAGGCATACATTTGGTGCCTTTGCAATTTTTTTCCTTGTCAAGTATCAGCTTACCCCAGATCACATGGATTATTCCCTCCTCTCTTTCAAATTTTATCTCAGATGTCACCTACAATATCCACAACAACAAGGTGTTTGACTTTTATTTCTTAGCTTTGCTAATGATTACAGCTTAAGAGCTAATGTGAGACTAATTAGCATTGCAGTGTCTTAATTTGAACATATAAGAAGACTTCTTTGCCAAGTGCTTGTTATCTGTAAATGAAAACCAATCATTGACTGAATAATTACAAGTGAGCAATTTATCACCTGCACCCAAATATTTTTGTTTAGAGCTAATGACAGTTTTTGCATATGTCATCTTCAACTTACAGTATGCATTCTCAGCTCAATTACTCCTTTCTCATTACCAGAGATTGACAGCCAAGATTTTCTTCACCAAGATTATAATTTTAATTTCAATTACTGTACTCAAAAGGTCGATTCTTCAATTGACTTCATGTATTTCACTACACACACACACACACACACACACACACACACACACACACACACCATAACCACAAAACTAAAGTCTGAGCTATGGGGTAATTACAATTTGTTTTTTTTTATATGTGTACTATTTTCTCCAAGAAACATGATTATTTCCTCTGGAGGTGTTCAAAATAATATTAATATTGAAACATAAATGTTAATCTTGCACAGGCACTTGAGGGACACATTCTACCACTTTTATTGGAAACATGAAGTAGAATATTAATGAAATGTAGTGTCTTCCTTGCAAAAAAATATGCATTTCACACATTCAATGGACAAAATCATCATGAACCAAGTGGTAAAGAGCACTATTATTATATTTGGACAAATTATTCATTTTTGGATAGGATATTCATTGAATGGAAATAATATACTTAATTAAGCTAGCATGTGGTAAATTTGATGTGTTAAAACAATGAATGATACTAATCTTTCTTTTAGTTAAGCAACATTGAAGTGAGGAACAGATACATGATAATAAGTTCTGGATTCAGAGAAAGCCAATAATAAAATTACACTATAGAATACCAAAAATATACCATTTTATTCATTTATAATAAAACAGGAAACCAAAATCCAAGCAGATTTACATTGTTTTAATATGATAAAAACACTTTTGGTTATCTTACCTTTACTTACAAATATTTTATTACTTTATAATATTTAGAAATACCCCTTCCTCTGGGAAAACATTTATTTCCTTTTTTCCTGTGATTTTTTTTCTAAAACATATTATCACGGGAACTGGGGCTATTATGAAGAGAGCAGGATCCCTTTTCAGAATGTGTATTTTGTTCCCTTCTGAAACAATCTGTCTATCTGCATGCACAGACCATTTGCATTGTCCTGGTATACTAAGGTGTGTGGTTTCTAACAAAAATACATTTATCAAAATAAACAGCAAAAAAATTCATAGCTTCCTATATACCAGATGTCTGTGAAAAGTTTTAAAAGAAGTTTTTAAAAGTATCTGAATTTTATTAAGATTAATTTGAACAAAATTTTCAGACTTGATCATAGCAAAATGTAATCACTCACTATTTGTAGAGGAAATTAGAACTAGTCAGCATAATGGCATTAGACAACTTTGTAAGTTAATTACCACAATTTGTAAAATAAAAAAAAACTACTTGATATGATTATATTCTCTTCATATATAAATCAGTATATACTATCATTAATTGAGAAATTATTTTACATTAAATTTAAATGAAGCAAAGAGCTTTATCTTTTAAAAAATCTTTTAAAAAACCAAAGTCATAATTATTGAATTTGTGTTGTTTTGCTGCAAAATATGCACTTAAAGACATTTTAAATGTGAAGAAATGGCTGATTTTTAAATCATAAATATAAAAAGATATGAATTATTCCTAATACAAAAGAAGTTATTTTTCCTATTAATTCTTTAGATTACAGAAAACTGTGAATAAAGGTGGAAATTAAATAAACAAAAATTATTCCATGTCATAGTAGGTTATTTTCTCACCAGGCCAAAGAAAAAGTTTATAACTCTTGTAACGCCTCATGTTAATAAATCCTCCTTAACCTTTATTTATTTTTTCCTGTCTCTTGATTTAACATTTGAATCCATAAAAAATTTAATCTGACCTTAGGACTTTGAAAGTTAAAATGAACACTGTACCTATTTTTAAACTCAATAAGTATTAACCACAACTTAACATAATAATATAAAACTATTCGGTTTTTAAATGGTGCAATATAAGATATTAGAAAATTATCCTGTCTGGACAATAGTTTAGCATGATCATTTCAAGTCTAAGTATATATTGCGATTCAAGCATGTATTGTTTTTAATATTATGAAGGTATTCTGTTAACAGGTAATGTATTTTGTATCCATAACTGAAAATTTTCCAGGGAATTCATAAAACATAAAAATATTCTAATTTGATACTTGAACATTATATTATTGCTTTAGCCTTAAATATCTGAGCATGACCTCAATTTCTCCAGCCCAACTATTATTCCCAGGTTGAAAAATACAACATATGATACTTTTAAAGCTACAATTTATTTCCTCAAGTCTCCATGGAAACTATTCAATGATTCATTTGTTCAATAAATCTTTAAGAATACCTATGATGTACCAGGTATTCTGCTTGTTCCTTGAGATTTAGGAGTAAACCAAGTATATCATCCTCACCTTCATAGTCCCAATTACTATGTGTGAGTGTGAAAGCTGAACAGTGAGGAGGGATGATAGAAAAAAAAAGATTTATTTAAAATATGGTGTTGGAGGAGAGCTCTATGGATACTCTGGAATGCCAAAAAGACAAACAAGTGGGTTTTATAGTAAATTAGGCCTGAAACATCACTGGAGGCAAAAATGGCAATACCAAAGCTGTCCTACTTCAGGCACATCATGAGAAGGCAGGGCTCTTTGGAAAATACAATAACGCTGGAGAAAATAGAAAGCGGCAGGAAAGAGGAAGACCAAATATGAGATGCACTGACTCTTTAAAAGAAACCACAGGCATGTGTTTACAGGAGCCGAGCAGTGTTGTTGAGGACAAGGCATGGTGAACAATGCTCACTCATAGGGTAGCCGAAGTTGGAGCTGACTCAAGGGCAGAAAACAAATACACAAGTAGATATTGTTCTAGTCTTAATGAATTATTTTTTTTTGTAAAATAAGGAAGTATATTCACATGAGTTTAAGAAAATGCATTTCAATATACAGTCCAATAAGGAGATGGATGTGTTTCTTTTATAGGTTTCTATGGACAATTATACTCACAATAGTAGCAGGGCATCTGTGCACTAAATAAGTTAACATTGTTTATCTCAGTCATTGTAGCTACTGCATCACAAAAAAATGTTGACTATATCAAACAGTAATGATGTAATATAGCTTTAAGCAACAACAACAAAAATATTATGACCACAAAGCGCTGGATATGCTAATCACAATGAATGTGATAGAGATATAAAAGCCAAATATCCCAAGGAAAATTTAAACGACTAATTTTTTCTTTAATAATGTTAAAAGTGATTCAATCATGAAAGTTTCATAAAGGATGTAAACTGATAACAATTTGTCTATTGATCTAGTCAGAAGATATGGGTATACCTCATTGTAGTGCACTTCGCTTTATTGCATTTCACACATATTCTATTTTATTGCAAATTAAAGATTGTGGTAATCCTTTGTTGAGCAAGTCAACCGGCATCATTTTTTTCATAGCATTTGCCCACTTCATGTCTCTGTGTCACATTTTGGTAATTCTTGCAATATTTCAAACATTTTCATTATTATTACATTTGTTATGGTGATCTATGACCAGTGATCTTTAATGTTACTATTATTATTGTTTTGGTGCATCACGAACCTTGCCTGTGGATGACAGTGAACTTAATCAATAAATACGTATGTTTTGCCAACTCCACCAACCTACAGTTCTCCCAACTCTCTCCCTCTCCTCAGGCATCCCTGTTCTCTGAGACATAATATTGAAATTAGGCTAATTAATAACCCTACAAAGGCCTCTATGTTTTCAATTGAAAGAAAGGTTCACACATCTCTCACTTTAAATCAAAAGCTAGAAATGATTAAGCTCAGTGAGGAAGGCAAGTCAAAAGCCTAGATAGGTCAAAAGCTAGGTCTCTTGTGCCAAACAGTTAGACAAGTTTTGAATGCAAAGGAAAAATTATTGAAGGAAATTAAAAATGTTATTCTAGTGAACACACAGATGGTAAGAAAGCAAAACAACCTATTGCTGCTATGGAGAAAGTTTTAGTGGTCTAGATAGAAAATCAAACAAGCCACAACATTCCCTTAAGCCAATACCTAATCCAGAGCAAGGCCCTCTCTTTAATTCTATGAAGGTTGAGAGAGGTAAGGAAGCTGAAGAAAAAATGTTTGAAACTAGCAGAGGTTGGTTCACGAGATTTAGAGAAACAGGTTGTCTCCATAACATCAGTACACGGTGAAGTAGCAAGTGCTAATACAGAAGCTGCAGCAAATTACCCAGCAGATGTAGCTAAGATAATTAATGAAGGTGGCTACACTAAATAATGAATTTTCATTGTAGAAAAAAAGTCTTATATTGGAAGAAGATGGCATCTATGACTTTTATAGCTATACAGGGAAAGTCAACTCCTGGTTTCAAAGCTTCAAAGGACAAGCTGACTCTCTTGTTAGGAGCTAAAGCAGCTGTTGAATTTAAGTTGAAGCCAGTGCTCATTACACTCTGAAAATCCTAAGCCCCTTAAGAATTATGCTAAATCTACTTTGCCTGTGCTCTATAAATAGAACAACAAAGCCTGGATGACAGCAGCTATGTTTATAACATGGTTTACTGAATATTTTAAGGTTATTGCTGAGACCTATTTTTCAGAAAAAAAGATTCCTTTCAAAACAGTACTGCTTATCGACAATGCACCTGGTCACACAAGAGCTCTGATGGAGTTGTAAAACAATGTTAAAATTGTTTTCATGCCTGCTAACACCACATTCATTTGGCAGCCCATGGATCAAGGAGTAATTTTGACTTTCAGGCCTTATTATTTAAGAAATACATTTGTAAAGCTATAGCAACCATAGATAGTAATTCTTCTGATGGATCTGGGCAAATCGAAAACCTTTTGGAAAGAATTCATCATTCTTGATATTATTAAGAACATTTGTGCTTCATGGGAAGAGGTCAAAATATCAATATTAACAGGAGTTTAGAAGAAGTTGATGACTTCTAAAGTGGATGACTTTGAGTTGAAGACTTCAATGGACAAAGTAACTGCAGATGTGGTGAAACTAGCAAGAGAGCTAGAATTAGAAGTAGAGCCTGAAGATGTGACTGGATTACGGCAATCTAATAATAAAATTTTAACAGATGAGGATTTGCTTCTTTTGGTAAAGCAAAGAAAATAGTTTCTTAAGATAGAATCTACTCCTGATGAAGAATGTATGAATATTGCTAAAATGACAACAAATTATTTAGAATATTACATAAACTTAGTTGATAAAGCAGTGGTAGGGTTTGAGAGAATTGACTAATTTTGAAAGAAGTCCTACTGTGGGTAAAATGTTATCTAACAGCATCATATGCTACAGAGAAATAGCTAATGAAAAGAAGAGTCAATCAGTGCAGCAAATTTCATAGCTGTCTTATTTTAAGAAATTGCCACAGCTATCCCAACCTTCAGCAACCAGCACCCTAATCAAAACAAGACCCTTCATCGGCAAAAACATTACAACTCATAAAAAGGATCAGATAATGTTTAACATTTTTTTAGCAATGAAGTATTTTTAAATTAAGATATATGCCTTGTTTTTTAAGACATAATGCTATTACACACTTAATATGCTACAGTATAGTGTAAACCTAATCTTCACATGCAGTGGGAAACCGAAAAACTGACTCATTTTATTGCAATATTCACTTTATTGCAGTGGTCTGGAACCAAATGAGTAATACATCCAAAGTACACCTGTAGATGTCTATATTCAAGGGATTCTTTCAGAAATAGGAACACAGGAGTAAATATGTGAAATGTTTTGCAATAATAATACAAAATAAGAATCTTGCCAACATATAAAATATTTTTACTTAATTTTATTTTTTTAATTTAATTTAATTATTAGCTTCAGGTATACAGTACATTGGTTAGACATTTATATAGTTTATAAATTATCCCTCTGATTGCTATTTCTCTCCTTTGGCTCTATACCTCATTCCCTATGCCATGCTCCCCATCATCATGACCATCTATCAGCTACTAATTTGTACTTCTTTAACCTTCCACTCTTTTTTTCCCAGCTCCCCAACCCCCTCCCCTCCGGCTGTCACCAGATTGTCCTCTATATTTGTGAGTCTGTTTTTAGTTATTTTGTCCTATTTGTTCCGTAGATTCCTCATATAAGTGAAATCATATGGTATTTAACTTTCTCTGACATATTTCACTCAGCATGATAACGTCTAGGTCCATCTGTATCATTGTGAATGGTAGGATTTCATTTTTTAAATGGCTGATTAATATTTTTTTGTGTATATGAACAATGACTTTTTATTCAATCACCAGTTGATGAGCATTTAGGTTGCTTCCATATCTTGGCTATTGTAAATTGTGCTGCCATGAACATAGGAGTGCAGAGACCTTTACAAATTATTGTTTTGGGAATTATCATTTTGGTTTTCTTTGGATATATACCCAGAAGTGAAATTGCTGTGTCAAAAGATATATCCATTTTTATTTTTTTCAGGAAACTCCAGACTGTTTTCCAGAGTGGCTGTTCCAATTAATCCCACCAACAGTGTATGAGGGTTCTCTTTCCTCCACATCCTCGCCAACACTTGTTGTTCTTCGATTTATTGATGATAAACCATTATGACAGGTATCAAGTGATATCTCATTGTGGTTTCAATTTGCATTTCTCTGATAATTAGTTACCTTGAGCAACTTTTCATATGTCTGTTGGCCATCTGTATGCTCTCTTGGAAGAAATATCTGTTGAAGACTTCTGACTATTTTTTAATTGGATTATTTGTTTTCTGTTGCTGAATTCTATCAGTTCTTTACAAATTTTAGGTATTAATCCCTTATCAGATGTATCATAGGTGAATATCTTCTCCCATTTAGTTGGTTGTCTTTTCATTTTGTTGATGGTTTCTTTTGCTGTACAAAAACATTTTAGTTTGATATAGTCCCATTTGTTTATTTTTCTTTTGTTACCCTAGCCCGAGGAGATATATCTAAAAATAAATTACTAGTAGCAATAGCAGAAAGATTACTGCCTATGTTTTCTTCTAGAACTTTTATGGTTTTGGTCTTACATTTAAGTATTTAATCCATTTGGAATCTATTCATATATATGGTATAAGAAAGTGGTCCAATTTCTCCTTTCTTCCTTCCTTCCTTCCTTCCTTCCTTCCTTCCTTCCTTCCTTCCTTCCTTCCTTCCTTCTTTCTTTCTTTCTTTCTTTCTTTCTTTCTTTCTTTCTTTCTTTCTTTCTTTCTTTCTTTCTTTTGCATGTATCTGTCCAATTTTCCCAGCACCATTTATTTAAGAAACTATCTTTACCTCATTGTATATTCTTCCCTCTTTTGTTATATATTAAGTGAGCACATAGGCATGGATTTCTGGGCTCTCTATTCTGTTCCATTGATCAGTGTATCTGTTTTTTGCCAGTTTCATGCTGTTTTGATTACTGTAGGCTTGTAGTATAGTTTGATATCAGGTAGTGTAATACCTCCAACTTTGTTCTTCTTTCTCAAGATTGCTGTGGCTATTCAGGATCTTTTATGGTTCCATATAAATTTTAGGATTATTGCCCTAGCTCTCTGAAAAATGCCATTGGTATTTTAATAGGAATTGCATTAATCTATAGATTGTTTTTGGTAGTATGGCCATTTTAATGATGTCAATTCTACCTACAAATGAGAACCATATATGCTTCCATTCATTTGTACCTTCTTCAATTTCTTTTTTTCAATGACTTATACTATTCTGAGAACAGATATTTTACCTACTGGGTTAATTTGATTATCAGGTATTTTATTGTTCTGATGCAATTGTAAAAGGAATTTTTTTAAAAATTTTCTTTTTCTGAAAGTTAGTCATGGTGTATAAAAATGTCACTGACTTCTGAATATTAATTTCATATCCCGCTACTTCACTAATGAGTTCTAACAGTTTTTTGGTGGAATCTTTAGGGTTATCTCTATATATAATATCATGTCATCTGCAAATAATGAGAGTTTACTTCTTCCTTTCCAATTCAGATATCTTTTATTTCTCTTTCTTGTCTGATTGCTGTAGCTAAGACTTCCAATACAATGTTGAAGAAGAGTGGTGAAAGTGCGCATGCTTGTCTTGTTCCTGATATTAGGGAAAACATTTTTAGCTTTTCCCTAATTATAGGTTTGTCATATATGGACTTTATTATATTGATGTATGTTCCCTCTATTCCTACTTTGCTGAGAGTTTTTGTCATAAATGGATTCTGGATTGTGTCAAGCACTTTTTCTGCATCTGTTGATATGATCATAGGGTTTATATCTTTCACTTTGTTAATGTGGTGTTTTGTATCTATCGATTTGGTATATTGTACCAACCTTATATCCCAGAAATAAATCCAACTTGATCATGTTGTATGATATTTTGATCATGTTGTATGATATTTTTAATGTACTGCTGAATTTGATTTGCTAATATTTTGATGAAAATTTTTGCATCAATGTTTATAAGAGATATTGGCCTATAGTTTTCTTTTTTTGCAATGTCTTTGCCTGGTTTTGGAAACAAGGTAGTGTTGGCCTCATAAAAGGAGTCAGGGAGCCTTCCTTCTTGAATTTTTTGGAACAGTTTGAGAAGAATAAGTATCAATTCTTCTTTGAATGTTTTGTAAGACTCTCCTATGAAGCCATCTGGTCCAGGACTTTTGTGTTTTGGGGAGGTTTTTGATCACTGATCTATTTAATAGGTGGTAATTAGTCAGTTCAGATTTTCTGTTTCTTCTTGACTCAGTCTTGGGAGATTGTATGTCTCTAGGAATGTGTCCATTTCTTCCAGATTGTCCAATTTGTTGGCATATAGTTGCTCGTAGTATTTTCCTATGATCTTTTGTATTTCTGTAGAGTTCTTGTTATTTCTCCTCTTTCATTTCATTTTTATTATATTTTTTCTTTTCTTCTCTTTTTGCTTTAGCATTTTAATTAATTAATTTATTTAACTGAATAAATGATTTAAATTATTTTTCCCCTGACTACCTGCCCCCTCTCCCCTGTCCCCTACCTTCTGGTAACCACTAGTCCATTTTTCATGTCCTTGAGTTTCTGATTGTTTGTCCTGTTCATTTGTTGCTTTTAGATTTAAATCCCATATATAAGTGATAGCATGTGGTTTTCAACTTTTTCTGTCTGGCTTATTTCGCTTAGTATGATTATTTCAAAGTCTATCCATGTTGTTCCAAATGACAGTATTTCAAATCTTCTTATGGCTGAGTAATATTCCATTGCATATACGTGCCACAGCTTCTTTAGCCAATCATCGATCATAGGACAATTCAGTTGCTTCAAAGTCCTGGCCACTGTGAATAATGCTGCTATGAATATCGGTGTGCAAATATCTTTTCGGAAATGGTTTTTCAAGTCTTTGGGGTAAATATCTAGTAGAGGGATTGCTGAATCATATGGTAGATCAATTCTTAGTTTTTTGAGGAACCTCCATACTGTTTTCATAGTGGCTGTAACAATTTGCAGTCTGACCAGCAGTGTATGAGGGCTCCTTTTTCTCCGCATCCTCGGCAACATTTTTTATTACTTGTCCTGTTGATTATACCTATTCTAACAGGTGTGAAATGGTATCTCATTATGGTTATGATTTGCATTTCCCTAATAGCCAGTGACATTGAGCATCCTTTCATATGTGTGTTGGCCATTTGTATGTCCTCTAGGGAGAAGAGTCTTTTCAGGTCTTGTGCCCTTTTTTGATTGGATTTTTTGTGTTTTTGTTTTTATTGAGTCGTATGAGTTCTTTGTATATTTTGGATATTAGGCCCTTATCAGAGGCACTGCTTGCAAATATATTTTACCATTTGGATGGCTGTCTCTTTACCTTGTTGACAATTTCTTTTGCTGAGCAGAAGGTTTTTAGTTTGATATAGTCCCATTCATTTATTTTTGCTTTTACTTCCCTTGCCTTTGAGGTCAAAATAACAAAATCCTCTTTAGTCCATGGTCCTTGAGTTTTGTTCCTATGTTTTCTTCTATGAATTTTATTGCTTCCAGTCTTATATTCAGGTCCTTAATCCATTTTGAGTTAATTTTGCTGCGTGGTGATAGACAACAGTCTAGTTTCATTCTTTTGCATGTAGTTTTCCGGGTTTCCCAGCACCGTTTATTGAAGAGGCTTTCCTTTCTCCATGGTATGTTTCCCACTTTTTTGTTGAAAATTATTTCTCCAGATAAATATAGGCTTACTTCTGGACTCTCGATTCTGTTCCACTGGTCTGTGTGTCTGTTTTGCTGCCAATAGCAGGCTGTTTTGATTATGTTGCTTTGTAATATAATTTGAAGTCAGGCAGAGTGATACCTCCAGCTTCGTTTTTTTTTCTCAGGATGTCTTCGGTAATTCGGGGTCTTTTGTGCATTCATATAAATCTGATGATTTTTTGTCCCATTTCTTTAAAAAAATGCTGATGGAATTTTGATGGAGATTGTGTTAAATCTGTATAATGTTTTAGGTAGTAAGGTCATTTTAATTCTGTTGATTCTTCCAATCCAAGAACACAGAATATCTTAACATTTCTTTGTATCTTCTTCAATTTCTTTTAATAGGATCTTATAGTTTTCATTATATTGATCCTTCACATGTTTTATTAGATTTATTCCTAGGTGTTTTATTCTTTTTATTGTAAGTGCAAAAGGAATTATTTTTCCCATTTCTTGCTCTGACAC
The DNA here is from genome assembly GCA_028627145.1 of Eidolon dupreanum. Classification (NCBI taxonomy): domain Eukaryota; kingdom Metazoa; phylum Chordata; class Mammalia; order Chiroptera; family Pteropodidae; genus Eidolon; species Eidolon dupreanum. The sequence goes on along the minus strand of CM053505.1, from coordinate 50,464,250 downwards.
TTCATTATTAGAGTATAGGAACACTATGAATTTTTGAACATTGATTTTGTATCCAGAGACTCTACTGTATTTGCTTATTGTTTCTAGTAGTGTTCTTGTGGAGTCTTTAGGGTTTTCTATATATAGAATCATGTTGTCTGCAAATAGTGAGTTTGCCTTCTTCGTTTCCTATTTTGATGCCTTTTATATCTTTCTCTTGCCTGATTGCACTTGGTAGGACCTCCAATATTATATTTAATAATAGTGGTGATAGTGAACAGCCTTGTCTTGTTCCTGATCTTAGAGAGAAGGTTTTTAGTTTTCCACCATTAAGTATAATGTTGGCTGAGTGTTTGTCATACATAGCCTTTATTTTATTAAGGTATTTTCCTTGTATACCAATTTTGTTCAATATTTTTATCATAAATGGATGCTATATCTTGTCAACAGCTTTTTCCGCATCTACTTACATGATCATATGATTTATTAAAACAAATGCGTTCATGAGAAATATTGGTCTATAGTTTTCTTTTTCTGTGTTATCTTTACCAGGTTTTGGTATCAAGGTGATATTGGCCTCATAAAATGAGTTGGGAAGTATTGCCTCTTCTTCATGTTTTGGAAGACTTTGAGGATGATGGGTATTAAATCTTCTTTAAATGTTTGGTGAAATTCACTGGTGAAACCATTTGATCTTGGACTTTTACTTTTTTGTAGGTTTTTGATGATTGTTTCAATTTCTATGCTGCTGTTCAGTTTATTTATATTTTCTAGTTCTTCTTGATTCAGTCTAGAAAGGTTGTATTTTTCTAAGTATTGATCCATTTCTTCTAGGTTATTAAATTTAATGTTATATAATTTTTCACAGTATTTTTGTATGATCCTTTGTTTTGTGCAGTGTTTGTCATAATTTCTCCTCTTTAATCCCTTACTTTGTTTATTTGTGTCTTTTCTCTTTTTTCTTTAGTGAGTCTAGCCAGGGGTTTGTCAATTTTATTAACCTTAAAGAAGCAGATCTTTGTTGCATTTATTATTTCTATTACTTTTCTGTTTTCAATTTCATTTAATTCTGCTCTAATTTTGATGATTTCTTTCCTTCTGCTGACTTTAGGCCTCATTTGTTCTTCCATTTTTACGTTTTTAAGATGAAGTATTAGGTTGTTTATTTGAGTTTGTTCTTGTTGTTAGAGATAGGCCTGTAATGATATGAACTTTCCTCTTATGACCCCTTTTGCCATGTCCCAAAAGTTTTGATATGTTGTACTATCATATCATTTGTTTCTATGTATCTCTTAATCTCTCTTTTTATTTCTTCTCTGACCCATTTATTCTTTCATAGTACGTAACTTAATATCCATGTATTTGCGGTTCTTCCTACTTTCTTTTAACAGTTGATCTCCAGCTTCAAAGCATTATGATCAGAGAATATGGTTAGTATGATTTCAACCCTCTTTAATTTGTTGAGGCTATCTCTGTGTCCTAGTATGTGGTTGATCCTTGAGAATGTTTCATGTGTGCCAAAGAAGAATATCTAAGCAGATGTTTTAGAATGAAAGGCTCTGTAATGTCAGTTATATCCAGTTGGTCTAATGTATCACTTAAGGATGTTATTTCCTTATTGATTTTCTGTCCATATCTGAAATTGAGGTATTTAGGTCCCCTACTATGATAGTGTTTTTGTCTGTTTCTCACTTTAGTTCCATTATTCCTAATTACTATGTTCAGATACAAAAGTTGGATGGTCAAAAAGGCTGATAGAAAAAAAATGTTTCATTTGAAATATGATGTTAGAAGAGAGCTCTAGGGATACCCAGGACTGGCAGAAATGTGAGCAAATGAGTCCTAGAGAAAATTAAACATGATAAATTATAGAAGCAAAAATGACAATACTAAAGCTGTCCTTCAGGCACATCATGAGAATGCAGGGTTCTTTGAAAAAGATGATAATGTTGGGGAAAACAGAAGACAGAATGAAAAGAGGAAGACCAAACATGGGAAGGATTGACTTCATAAAAGAAGTGTAAAGAAGTTGATCAGGGCTGTTAAGGACACATCATTGTAGAAACCATTTATTCATAGTGTCATCAGGGGGCAGAGCTGACTCAGTGGACATGTATTACACAATAACCAGATCCCCACTTCTACCTGAGTCTAATATGATTGAATTTGCACAATAACAGGAGCATAAAACTAATAGGCCTACATTGACAGTATTTTACATTTGGATTGAGGTATGCAAGTAAAAATGAGAAAGAAATAGGGAAGGGTAACGATGTACATAAAATTTAAATATATCTAGTCATGCAATACATATTTACTGTGTTTCTACTATGTTTCAATACTTGTTAGGCACTGGAGATATGATTATGAACAAGACAGGCATGCTCCTTGATCCACACAAAGCGCACAGTCTAGCAGGTAAAACAGGCTACAAACAGAAAAACAAATGGGTAAACAAATCAGAGTTCACAAACTGAAGGCCCAGAGCCAGACATGGTCAGCAGACATGTTTTGTTTGGTCTAAACAGTGTTTCAAAAATATTCCTTTGCAACAATGAAAATATGGAACATTTACATAAATATTTAGACTCCCTGTTTTTCTTGAAGACCTTAGAATATTTCCGATGTTACAACCCTACTTCCAAATGGCTCGTTACCAAATAACCATTTGCTAATTTTAGATCCAGAATGCCATCTCTTGTCTGCCAGAGTTCTCACTATACTGCATAAAGTTTTATATCAGGCCTATTTTACTCATTTACTTTATCTTCCTAGCCCTTGTGGCATTTGAGTTTATAACCTTTGAAATATATACAACAGAGGGAAAAAAGAATGAGGTTTTAAGAGATCGACTTAATAGATAATATTGCTATAAACGGCAACTCTGAAGATGCTGAAACTTGAAATATAAGAAGGATGAAGTGTGTAGCAATATCCTAGGCAAAGAGCATAGAAAGGGCAAAGATTATGAAGCAAGACAGAGTTTGCCTTGTTCCACAAAAAATAAAAAAGAAGACCAGTGTGACTGTAATATATATTGAGCAAGGAAGAAAGTGAAATGAAATAAGGTTAATGACACAGATAACAATCAAATCATGTAAGATATTATAGGTCATGGTAAAGCTTTGGCATTTATTCTAAATCTATTGGAAAGTAACCATAATATGATATATATTTTTTCAACATCGATACATCAAGAATTACATATCTATCAATAATTTAAATGAAAGTGGAATAACTGTTCCAAAAAAAAAAATAGGGTGGCTGAATGGATAAGAAAACAAGACCCTTACATATGCTGCCTACAGGAGACTCAATTCAGCTAGAAAACAATTGTGAAATAACTATACATACTGAAAATAATGTAACTGAAGAGATATGAGAATGATATTTGGGGAGGCTGTTTAGGAGACTAGTACAATAATGTGTGATAAATGGGCAATGACCTGGCTAATGTAGAAGCACTGCAGATGGTAAGAAGTTGATGAGTAAGATAGAATTTTGAGGCAGAATCTATAGGATTTGGTGATGGACTGAATGGAGAAATAAAAAGGGGAAATAAAAAGATAAACTGAGCTTAGTTTCATTTATTGAGATAGAGATGATGAAGGAGGAACTAGGATTGGTGTAGCAGAAAGGCAGTTAAGATTTCAGGTACTTGTTACTTATGACAGTGTAGGTATAAAGTGGGCAGTTAGATATACATATTGAGAGAAGGAAGAGAATCTTCAACATATAAATGGTATTTAACTCCTTAGAAATGATAACACCAAGGGAGAGACCATAGAAGAAAAGTAGATGGTAGCCTTTCACTGAGATCAAAAATTTTTACAGATTGTTGATGTTATGACAATGATACATCCTATGGTTCCTGCTCACAAAGTGCCTATGGTCTAATTTTATATATATCACTGTATTATGATAATCTGAGTAACAGCAACAACATGCTATGTTAGGAAAGGGAAGGGAAGATACTCATCTAGGTGGAGAAAATCAAAGCAGAATACTTGGTAGAGAAAAATGGTTTGATATGAAAGAAAAAAATTACACAGGTCAACATACAGAGGTGAGGACTGGGGAGGAAGGGATGTGATTTTGGATGAGAATAAACTTTCCTCCGAATGAGGATGCAGGAGAAAGTTGTTCACTTTGCAAGAACCACAGGTCGCCAAACTGGTTAAAACACAAAGTGAATTAAGGGTGATAATTTGAGATTATAATTTTATTAAATGCAAAAGTTAAATACTCAAAAATATTGTTAGGCTGTTATTCTCACTATACCACGATTTTACGTGACGTTCATTGATTCCTTTTATTACTTTTCTTTATAGAAGATTTTCTAGCCAGGTTCACAAAAACAATAGGCATTTTAAATACAAAGAAACAAAGACAATTATGAATTAGAGACTTTTTATGAAACCATTTTGAAATTAGTTACAAGCAGAGCAAGAAAAACACCAATCTGTTCATGGTTCACTAATATCGAAAATCGTTTCTGAAATGTTCCCATTATTCTATTTCAGGCATAGGAATAGTGTGGTTACAGCTCTAACTGGATTTGTTTTTTTTTTTTTTAAGTGGTGACTATTTATTTTATATTCATTGGCCCTTTGAAGATAGATGTCATAGGTTGCCTTCAAACTTGCATTTCAACTTATTCATTTGTCTATCAATAATCATTGTTATTAAAAAAGAAAACTGTTTTCCCGTAGGAGGAGAGGTGGTCGATTATAAAGAAATATACTACTGTGTTTTGCCTTTTATCATTAAAGTTGTAAGTATCTGTGTACAAACTAAGTTGAGGAAAAAAAATATTTCTTCCTAATCATATAATCCCCACCCAAAAATAACCTTCAATTTTCTTTAGTTTCTAAACATTTAAAGACAAATGGAAAAAAAGGAAAGCCACTTAAGAATGGGGAAAAATGATGTCATTCTTGTTTGTATAAAGGTCAATTATTTCTAAAGAGCTCCAAGAGATAAGAGAAGCAGTGTGTAAGAGATTATATTCAGATTAGGAAAAAATATGTGTTGATAACACAGGCTCCCTAGTGACTTGACATAATATGCTTACAAAAACCTAAATTACTTAATGGAGTGCCAGTGTTAATTTAACAAATTCAAAAAATGTTGAAAATAAATGTCATATTATTAAATTTAAGAATGCATAACTTGGAGTCCTACCTAATATATAGAAACAGACACAGTGAGACAAACAAAATGGGGGGACAAAGAAGCATGTCCCACATAAAAGAACAGAACAAAACTCCAGAAAAAGAACTCAGCAAAGTGGAGATGAGCATTCTACCAGATGCAGAGTTTAAAACACTGGTTATAAGGATGTTCAATGAACTTCGGGGAAGAGAAGGTGAACTCAAGAAGAACTTTAACAAAGAGATAAAAAATATAAAAATTGAGATTGAAAACATAGAAGGGAACCAGTCAGAAATGAAGAATATGCCATCTGAGATGAAGAGTACATTAGAGGGAATCAACAGAGTGGATGAAGTGGAGGATGGAATCAGTGATTTAGAGAATGGTGTAGTGGAGGACATCAAATCAGAATAGCAACAAGAAGAAAGAACTCAAAAAATAAAGATAGTTTAAAGACCTTCTGGGACAACATCAAGCATAACAACATTTGCTTAATAGGGGTGCCGGAAAAAGAAGAGAGAGAGTGAGAAATTGAAAACCTGTTTTAAGAAATAATGATGAAAAACTTCCCTAATCTGGCAAAGAAAATAGACATGTAAGCCGAGGAAATGCAGAGTCTCAAACAAGATGAACTCAAGGAGGCCTATACCAAGACACATTGTAATTAAAATGCCAAAGTTTAAAGACAAAGAGAGAATATTAAAAGCAGCAAGAGGAAAGCAATTAGTTATTTCCCAAGGAGCTCCCATAAGACTGTCAGCTGCTTTCCCAAAAGAAACTCTGCAGGCCAGAAGTGATTGGCATGAAATATTCAAAGTGATCAGAAGCAAAGACTTACAACCAAGATTACTCTAGTCAGCAAAGCTATTATTTAGAATCAAAGATGGATAAAGAGCTTCCCAGACAAAAAAGAGCTAAAGGAATTCCTTGCCACTGAGCCAGTATTACAGGAAATGTTAGAGGGATTTCTTTAAGAAGAAGAAAAAATATGTATCGAAAGTCTAACTAGAGAACGGCAATGACTACATATCTATCAATGAGTACTTCAAATGAAAAAGAATGAAATGCTCCAATCAAAAGATAAGGTGGCTGAATAGATAAGAAAACAAGACCCTTATATATGCCACCTACAATAGACTCACTTTGGATTAAAGGACACACACAAATAGAAAGTAACGAGATGGAAAAAGATATTTCATGATGGACCTAGAGGGTATTGTGCTGAGTCGAGTAAGTCAGATAAAGACAAATGCCATATGATTTCATGTACATGTGGAATCTAAACAACAAAACCAACAAAAAAAAACTAACTCATAGATGCAAGAACATTTTGAGGGTTACCAGATGGGAAGGGGGTTTGAGGGATCAGTGAAAAGGGGGAAGGGATTAAGAAGTACAAATTGGTAGTTATAAAATACTCATGGAGTTGTAAAATATAGCATAAAAATAAAAATTATAAAAAGAATATATAACATAAACATTCATTAGCATAGAAATTAGATAAGCTTGCTTATTGGTCAATGCTATATGCTCATACTATCTAGACAAATGAAATATGGTCAGAAATTTTAATAATTGATTAGAACAAAAAATGCACAAATATGTACCAGATCTCTAAATATTTTTAAAATATAAGTAAAGAAAACATAATTAAAAAGAGTTACAATCCAGTGTGCGCACACTACAGATGGCATTTATAAGAACTATAGTTATAAATTTTGTTCAGCTAAAACATTTATGCCTGAGAAGAAAAAATCATCTTTGAATGCATTTTATTTTCACCTATCGTAGTCATTTTACTTGGTGAAAGCAAGTTGTTTTCTGCAACAAGACATTAGTTTCCAACTACATGTGGCCTGCCTTCATTCATGGGTCTTAAATCCATCACTGTTTCACTATAATGTCACTGTAAAAATATAAGGCTTAAGATCAAAAGGGTAAAATATGAATTTGGCTATTAGAATCTAAAATTACTTCACAAAAAATGAAATTCTACCTATTCTTAATCTTCATTTTAACTATACTTATTTTTCCTTAACCCAAACATCTTAGAAAAGTAAGAAAATATTGCCATTGTACAAGTCATTATCTTTACTTCATAGTATATATGTGTATAGCATAGCAACAACTTTGTATTATTTGAAAACTATTTTATTATACACTTTCTATCCCTTTTCACCTTACTCTACTCTGCGTTTTGAAGCAGTTACAACATATCATGTTAATACACCTGACAATCTAGAACACAAAGCTATTCTTTCTCTCACAAATATAAGACAAAAATACTATTGTGTAAGTGTCTAGATTTCACAAAAAAAATTAAAAATGTGTTTTCCCTCACAGATAAAGAAATGTATAAAATATAAAGTGAAAATGCATAAATATGTCTTAGGTATTGGACATGCTTTTAAGAGCACACACAATTTGCTAATCAATGTGCTAGCTGTTGAACCTGGCTTAAATGCATATATTTTATAAAGAAGTTTATTTGAAAATAATAAAAATAATAAAATAAGGGAATTAATAATGGATAACAATGAGCTCTACTTGATTAGTTAACTTACTTTAATGAAGTTATTGAATTTCTTCGGGCCTTCTACAATTCCATCTCCATTTTCTTAAATTCCTATTATAATAAAGTAATTCTGGTTTAATGTGGAATATGTACACCCAATACTGTACTCTAAAAAGTTATGTCATATAGGTAATTTGCTGCTTATGAGGTCTGGTTCTACCATATCACTTGGATTTTTAAAGGTAATTTATCAGATTTTCTTAATATTGCATTACAACCAAACCAAAAAATATGCAAGCCTAGTTTGTATGCAAAAATGCAGTAAATTTTGAAATGTGACAAATTTGAAAGAAAACAATATAGAACTATTAATTTTTAAAGATATGTGTTTAATTCATAGTCTAACACACATGTGGAAGATGGCTCTGAGGGTGGACTGGTCAAGCAAGACTTCTTAGAAATGGAGAAGACAGGAGCTAAGATGTTGATATTTGTTTTTTTTTTATTTTAAAATCTTTAAAAATATTAGAAATGAATGAATAAATGTGTATATTTCATCCTCTTCCTTTCTTGTGGGCTTAGAGTTTTTATATTGAAGAGACCTCATGCTGCTAGTAAAGCAGAAAAACATATTTTAATTCCAGTATTTAGTCTTGTTTAGTTACATTAGATGCATTTTTTCTAACATTTTGGTTTGCCCCCTTTAAATAAAAGAATGTTTATGAAACATTAGGTTAATGTACATTACTGTGGCAGGAAAATCAAAATTTCATTGTTTCTGAGGGACGTTTAGCTTCACAAAACTGTCGGTGGTAGATCTGTGTAATAGGTTGGAAATCTATAGCAAAAGTAATTCGTGGCTCAAGAAATAGGGTAGGTGCCAAGTACCTGCATATAAATAGGTCATTTGTGGCATTTAAGAGGTTACTGTTTTAAAACAGCAGTATGCATGACCCTAAATCCATTTGACACTTATACAGCTCAGCTCTAATCTCAATGTTCCCTGCGTATGGAACAACATGAGCCATAAATGTTATTACACATTGCTCATTAGTATGCAAAGGTGAACCTGTATACTCAGTGCATATTGCCTCAGCTTGTTAATGAGCATTTCATGGACTGGGTAACAGCAGAACTACATTTTGATAGAAACATTGAGTTGTTTCTCCAGGCCTTATATTTCAGCATGTTTGTTCTCACTTTGATGTATAAATTAGAGCACTACACTGAGGAGACCCAGGGATTGCTAGAGATGTTGAATCTTTCCTGTGAATTTGCATATAGCTCTCTTAAAATGCACTTCTGAGGCATTTTTTTCTTCTATTTTATGCGTGGAAGAATTTCTACTACCTCATAAATCAACCTCTGGATTTAGAATTACTTTCATTTTCTTTATTTAACAAAAAATGGATCAATCGCTTTCCCCATGCATTACATAAAGACGTAAGATATTGAAATCTGAAGAACTTCCGCAAGTATATACAAATTCTTTTGTATTTGTTTTTCTGGAGGATATTTGTGGAAATATATTACTTTTTGGGGACCTTCCTACTTTGCACGAGTCTAAAGACATAAAAGGATCAAACTAGAGGAAACCTTAGAAATCTATAAGTTCCAAACCATTATCCTACAGAGGTGACAAGTTCAGATACTTATGGGGGAAGAGACTTTCTTAAAGCCACACAGTTAATTCCTACCCAGATTCATAATAACATTCAGGATAGTATTGTATTTACTATATAACACTGGCCCTCTAAAATTGATATTTTAATTACAAAATATATTTACCAAAAGAAGAAAACAGCCAGAATAGTTTTTTTTTTTTTTAAGAATTTCTTTTTCTTGTAACTTTCTACACCGGTCTACAACTGCATTAATGTCAATGTATTAATATTTGTTTTGGCCACCATTGCTGTTAAAGTTGGAATAGGTCTGATTGTCCAAAAATATGATAGAAAAGGCTGTGTTTTGATTCTCTCTTCAGATCAGTGATTCAACCTAGATGATATCATGAGTCAATTTTAATACTGAAAATTAATTTTAAATGAAATAACATGCTACAGGCTATAAGAAAAAGATAGTCTCAAGATGATATGTGAATACAAGACCTATGTCTGAATGGGTTAATTCCTGTTTTGAGAAAAATTATCAAGAAAACGTTAAAATATATTTCAAGTACACCTATCTCTCGATTTACATGGTATTTTTTTACATGAGTTTTTTTTTTTATATGTGGTGAATATTCTACTCATTTATGTGAACTTTTTATTCAAAGTTTCCATTTACACAGTATTCTTTTATATGGTTCTTCCTTTTCATTTCTGTTTTTGGAAATTACTCTTTCTAAAAAACAATAGCTTAATTCAGCAATGTGTAAAGAGCTAATACTAACACAATTATTAATAATTTTCCCATTCATTGGATGGCAAATAAAAAGCATGGGTGACTAATGATTTTTACGATTGGTTTTAGAAATGTTTTGCTGTAGAAGCTGAAATTTATACGATAGAAAAATGCTTTCCTTTTAAAATTCTTTTACTTTTAGATAATGAATCTAGTCTTCCACACAATTCAGAACATCCAACATAAAAGTTGTATATTTGACACCAAATACAACTTCCTTGACTTGACCTTTAGATCAAGACATTATTTCCACCTTTAAGATTAATTATATTAAACAGAGTTTTAATGATATTTTTAATGAACCTGAAGATAATGAATCACTTACAGTTAAAAAAGCCTGGAATAAATACGCAGTTTTATGTTGTATTAAGAATATTTCTTTAGCTTTGAGTGATATAAAGCCATCAACTTTAAATGCTTACTGGAAAAAAATAATGCCAGATGTTGTTGTACCTGGCAATACGGTTCTGACAATTGAAGAGGGATTAACTAGCATTATTAATTATTAAATAAATTTCAAGAAAAAGGCTCTGACAATTTGAATGTAGATGCTATTAATGAATTACTGCTTGATCATGAAGTAGCTGATAATGAATTAATTCACTTAATATCTGAAGCCCAACCTGACAAATGAATAGAGCAGTGTCCTTGAACCAGTTTCGTTCACTGCAGAAAGTATTTACAAAGCCAACTGGCCACAAAACTGGAAACTGCAGTTCTAGATATTGATCCAAACATTTGATGAGCCTTAAAATTTCAAAAAGATTTTCAAAAATATTGCAGAGAATATCGAAGAGTTCATAAAACTTAGCAAAAGATGAGGTTGGAAAAAGATCATCCAAAAACATAAACATAAATAATGAAACCAAAGTAGTATTTCCAAATATTTCAAGAGATGAAGTTAGTGACTTTGAGTCAGTTCAAAAAGAGAAGAATTGATTGATTTAGATTACAGTACAGACACCACCAACAAATAAAATTTATTTTTTCTAGGTTTTCTTTATCTTTTTTTTGTGTAAATATGTGAAATAAATATTTTTACGACTTATACTGCTGTATTTCTTTAGTATTTTTTTGTACTGATGAACTCTTTACATAGTTTTCTTCCATGTAAGAAAAAGTTGTGGAATGGATAATCTGCATAAATTGAGGGAAGGGTGTATATCAATTTGTGTTAGAAAGTAAAGTTTTGAAAGGCTCAGTAAATCACACATCAACAGTTCTTACAAAATATAGTGCTGCAGAGTAATGAATTTCTAATTTTAAATTCTAGGCAACTATTTCTTAGAGAAACTCTGAATCTGAGCCTACAGGATCATTACAGACTCCTAGAGTTATAATACTACATGATAGAGTTATAAAAACCTCTCCTTTTTGTTAAACACATATTTTTTTTTATTGTTTTCTTAGTGCTTAAAACTTGAAGAATAATAAAATTTTATTACTCTTGTAAAACTTGTGATCCATGAATAACTCACTTATTTTTCCTTCATTCAATATATATCGTCTACATAAGAAAATTTTAATCTAATCAACATAGATATCTACACTACAAAGTATTGATAAGAAGGAGTGATAAATGGTACTGGAGTTCAATGAATAGAAAGGTTTCTTCCAGGTATTAATATTTAGAAAACTTCATGGAAGAATTTTAACTTAAATCAAATCTTGAAAGGACAGATAGGAGTATAGGGAGTGGAGAGTAGTAAATGAGAGCTTGCAAGATGGAGCTTGCAAGTCTATCTACCCAAAGGCAGAAACAGCAAGAAAACCACAGGGTATGTTTAGATGTTTAGGAATTAAGCTTGGATAAGACAAAGTGCTTAGAGGGAGAAGAAACAAAAAATAAAATTAAGTGAAGATGTGGAGGAATTTGAATAACTTTGATTTTTGTTCATTAAGCAAGTGATTTTCAAAAATTTGAGAAGTATAAACTTTGTAAAAGATCTCAATTTTTAATGGAAATTTAACTGAACCATAGCCACAATAGAGAAAATAGATAAAAATGCAGCTATTGTGGTTGACATAGGAATAGTACCTCCCTTATGAGTAACCCACATATGCTCACTGACCTTCCTCAAACACGTAGGATGTGCAAGTAAGTTTAAAAATGTTTAAGCTTAAGGGTCATTATAGATTCTTGTGTAAAAAAATTGAGCAATAAAATAAATGTTTCAGATAAAAACAATTTATCCCCATTATTAATTCCTTGGACCAACAACACGAAATATAATTCATTGTCTTATTTAAAGTTAAATAATTTCCACTGAAACAAACTAATTCTTCCAGTAATCTTCAAATGATAAATTTAAACAATTATCATTGGAACTCAGATGTCCTGATTAAAAAAAAAAAAAAAAGGAAGAAAAATGGCTGAACATATTAATAGCAAAGATTTTCTTAACTCATTATTAGAAGCTTTGTAATAGTGGATTCCCCTGAATCATGGTAGAATAAATGAGAGAGGTAAAAATTAAAAAAAAATAGAAATGAAAATGATGATATATAAAAGGCATTTGAAAACATTAAAATAAATCTCTTAAGCTGAAAAATGAACATGGTTTTCAGATTATCCATACAAACAGTGGTAATTATCAACTATATGATCAAAATCATTAATATTTTAACTAATTTCCATTTTGTATTGGGAGAAAAAACAAAATACCAAACATTTCTTAAACATTTTTAGAAAATAATTTATTTAAGAATTTTAAAACAATGTGACACTATAATAACTATAATTTTTCCTACTAAAATCTCACCCTACTCTCAGATATTATGTTTGTCAAGCCTCTCCTACCCCTACAAGCCCGTCATGATATTTGTCCATATTTTTTCTGGACAAATAGCACATCTCTTACCTGTCCTGATCATGTGCAGTTTTCATTTTGTGTATGTCTTTGCTGCTAAATTATAAGCTCCATCAGAGCAAGAATTATAGTTTATACCTTTTTTTTAATTCTCAACAATGTTTGTTTGAGTGATAATTGGTACAGTTTAGCGAAATAAACATTTAGAGGGGTTTGCAAGGTGAATTTTAACCCCAGTTCTGTCACTAAGTATGATTTGGAAAAATCATTTTATCTTTCAGGATTTTAATTTTTCCTTTTGTAAAATGATGACATTGGACTACATATTCTAGGGTTCTTTCAACTTAGTGATTCTATGAGTAAAGAATACTGAATAAATACCTGATAATAATTGTTTTACTGTCTTTCTTATGAATTTTCCTCTTTACATGCTCCTTTAAATTAAATATATGTCTCTTGGATTTGGAGAAACATGGTGGAGAGATGTCCTCAGATCTCTGCCCTTGAAACAACAATAAGTTGAATATCTATAACTCAACAAAAACATCCAAACTGCACACCAGCATGTCTGAGCATGGGATCTGTGTGTAAGAGCTACCACAGAGTCTGGCTGGACTGAGGCTGTGTCTGAATTATGGCTCCCAGAGAGGCCAACTTCCTCTGTCTTGGAGAGTCCTGAAGTGCATTTGAGTCAGAGAAGAAGGAAGGGGATCTCAAAATATTCAGGGTCCTGCATACCAATGTTCATAGCAGCATTATTTACAATGGCCAGGACATGGAAGCAACCAAAGTGTCTTACTATAGATGATTGGGTAAAGAAGTTGTGGTACATATATATAATGGAATATTACTCAGACATAAGAAGAGATGAAATACTGCCATTTGTGACATGAATGGACCTTGAGATAATCATGCTAAGTGGAATAAGCCAGATAGAAAAAGTTGAAAATTACATGATAACACTAATATGTGAGATATAAACCTAAAATCAACAAATGAACAGGACAAACAAACAGAGACTCATGGACATGGTCAACAGATGGCAGTTACCAGAGAATAGGGGAAAGGGGGAGGGGGAGGGGGAAGGTAAACAGGGAAAAAATTAAAATCATTTCTTCAATTAAAAAATAAATATATGAATATTGATTATAATTTGGAAGTTTACTTTCATCAAGAGGTTTTACATTTTTGTTTTCAGACTAGTGGATAAAGCTCATTTGACTAGAGTTTCAAATAGAGGGACAACTACATGTTCATTAAAAGTTTGTTTCTTATCAATAGCTAGAAATACTAAGGTAAGATGAAATTTCTAAGTAGATATATTTTTTATTATTGTTACTCTAAATACTCAGGTATCTTGAGAAAAGACATGCTGTCTAGTTGAAGAAGGGAGAGATTTTTAAAAAAACTTATTCATAAGTGATTCAAATCCAGTTCAGAAAGTTTAAGGGTAAAATAGAGATTACTTTTATATCTCTTAAACTTGTAGAAAGAATACTGGTAATAAAATATCACCGATGCAGATTAAACTAAATCACTCATAATAACCTTTCTTTTTCCAAGAAGCCTAAGAATTTAGACTCTTTCTCCAGGTGAAAATATTTGCTATTTGTAGAGCTACCAAAGTCCCAGAATATCCCAGATGCTGACTGGATTTACAGGCTAACCTGCCTTAAGAAAGTTTATCTAGATGCCCTGGTCCCACTAAGAAAACAAGGCAGAGCCTGACAGGGATATTTGGAGCTGTCAGGAATATGATGTCATCTGAAATTCAAAATTTTCTCTTTGATTTTTTTAGATATTTAGTGTATATACTGACATTCTTACTGTGAATCCTTAATCTAGGACTTTATTTTTCTCTTCCTCTGAAAGATCTTAATATTTTTATTCCAATTGAATTAATTAAGCTACATGAAAAATTCTCTTCATTTTCAGTAAACTGGAACTTCTAATTTGTTTTATCCACAAGCTTTCAAGTATAAGTTCAAAATTAAAATCTTTTTAAACATATGAGTGATTTATATTTAGGGACAAATCATCTATTAAAATATCTATTTCAATTATGAAATAACTTTTAGAAAAGATTGACTGGTAAGAATAATTGTAGCTCCACTAGCCAATAGCTGAATTATACAGCGTCTTCTTCAATAAATGTACCTTCAAAGAATAACTTTATAATATTATAAAACTCTTAATAATAAAACATTTTATAGTATTATTAAATGCTTAGAGATACACATTTTAGATTAATCTTAGATAATTGACCATAACTACCTTTGCATTTTAATTCAATATCTACTTCTTATAGCTTATTCAAAAACTAAAGGAAAAACATATTTTATAGCAAGGTCAATACTTAGTAGTTCAAAAGATAGAAGTTATGTTTACAAATGTATTATTGGATATCTATTTTAAAAGTATTTCCTACCACAATCTGCTATAAAAAAAAAAACACATTTTTTTGTGGTAAAGTTCACAATGGGAAACAGAACACTGCATTATATTCATAACATAATGGTGAAACACTAATCTACATTGATAGACTGAAGAAGTTTTTTAACATATTGAAGTATGGAATATAACATTCAGTGCAGCAGAAAACTAACTTTAGGATGATAGTCTTTTGTATTTTCTAAGCCTCTGCTAAAATTTTTTTCAGAATTCATCTTAATATTCAAATTAATGCATGCTGACTTAAAGTACAATGTCTTTCCAAGGCAGTCAGAGTTGGAAATACCAAATCCCTTTTATTTATTTTCTTAGCACAATGTTAAATTCTTCTAAGTGAATCACAAGTTCAAGGTGGCTGATTACACTTGCCTGTCTATTGCCATTGAAAGACATTAATGAAAAAAGAGGAATAAATTAGTGAACTTAATTATGTCATATATTTTCTTTGATACTGATGTAGACATTGTGAAAAAAAATCTATGTTTTTAACTGGGATATTTTCAGAGACAAATCTTGGACTACAGATGCTTACAAAGTAAGTGACATCCAGGACTCTCATTATTAAGTACTTTTTACTCACTAGAATTGTCAAAGAACTCTGTTTCCTAATATCAGAATTATATATTTATTCATCAGTTCTTATTGCTTACACGCAGACATTTTGCTATCAAATAACACTGATAAATTAATTTGACTAGTGAATTTCTATGCATATTATCCTGATTACTAGCTCAAGGAAGTTACACTTTTAAAATATATTAATATAAAATTCTATCTATCTAGTTAAATATTATACTTCAGTTATTTCATACCTTAATTGAGCTTTGCTTTTATATCACTTAGGCTAGCATCCTCTTCCTTCTCCTAAAAATGTTATATTATTAAGAATACTCCTGCTTCCAGTTTTTTTTTTTGTGGAAAAAGTTTTGTTATGAACAAATAAGATAAAGTTAAAATTGTAGCTTATAGTATGAAATGACATTCTCTTTCGAAACGTTCTTAAATTTTTCAGTATCTGCTCAAATAACTGGAGAGGGTTTGAGTTATTCTATAACAAGAGCTAGGAAAGAAATAAAGTGACAAGTATAGCAGATACAAGGATATCAAAGCCAGCTTGTGGGTTAGGTAACTGAGAGCTTGCACTGCTACATACTGCAAGGTTCTCGAACTAATTTTCTGCTTCAAGTTTTTACTTCTGACTTGGTCTATGCCTACATCCAACAACAGTTCAGTTCAAATAGCTACCTTTTTTTTTAAATATCGTGACTCACTTTGCCTCAGTATTTTACTGTCCTTCTGCTAAAATGGAGGTAAATTATTTATTTCCCTTATAAAGGTGTTATATTTCATGAGTTAACAGTACTTTAAAGATAAAAAAGCTTAATATTACTTATATATAATAAACAAATAAAAAAACTATAAAAAATGCAGCAGCTATGAAATTTCTGCCTCACAGACATGTTAAATTTACAAGCTGCTCATGAAAATTTGAGCAATGGATCCCATTTACATCAAAGAGTGTCACACAACAAATCTCAGTGAACAGATTAGAAAATGTAAATGATGTCTTGTTAACTATAGAGTTAATTTAATATTTGAATTTTTTAAAGAGATAAATCACTAAATGATAAAAAAATTGTTTTATTTTATCCAATTTGAAATATTTCATGATAATATATTAAATCAGCAAGTATTTAAGGAATGCTCAGTCCTTTACTATGGTAGCATAAACTTAGTAAAAGAAATAATTGTTCATTAAATATCAATAAAAATAAAGTATTTGGATTAGCATATATTTATAAAAATAAATTGTGTAGTATTTCTAATTTTGCTCAATAGCCTTATATTTCTTACATTTGCAGAAATTACTTTGCTAAGACAGCAAGGACATCTGCGATAGCAACAATAGAAAAGATAAAATACCTAGGAATAAACCTAATGAATTGTGCAACCATCATAAGAAAAAACTTGAAAATACTTCAGGACACAAACATAAAGTGGAACAAAGGAAATGACATGGCGTAATCTTTGATAGGAAGACTCAACATCATAAAGTTGATGATTTCCCTAAGTTAATATTAAATTTAATGTGATCCTTTGTGCGTCTCAGGTCTGGCTGGTCTCAAGTCTGGCTGGGATCCAGGCTCGTGGCTAAGAATATGACCCTGGATTTCGAATGTTACATTACTGTTGTAGGGTGCCTGCACCTAAAATATGTAAACATAATTCAGCTTATCATATCAAACATGTGTGGCTGAATGCCACTATTGTACTCTGATATATGTGGAGCTATGCAGTCCCCTGGAGAGCAGAAAGGGAGCACAAGAAAGGGGAACAGAGAAAGAGCAGAAGCAGAAGTACTCTCCCAGCAATAGAACTGCCCTCCGCACAATAAAATTGGTGCGTGCCATTTCATTCTCATGTCAGCCCCCCATGCATTCTTCCTACAGGGCATTTCACCACCTAAACCTTCGCTTCTCAATCAGCGCGGTGCTGACATCTTTAAAACAATAATAACATTTTTTGAGAACTAGATAAATTAATTCTAAAATATATTTGATCCAACAATCAGACTTCTAGAAACATGTGTGAATGATAACTGTGCAATGTTATTCATTATAGCACTGTCTACCATTTTAAAATTGTAGATAACTCCCACTATCCATCTTCATGGCACTGTTTATGACAACTAGGGTATATCCTATAAATATTTGTTTATATCTACTTAAAAAACTCTGAAAGCATACATAACAATAGTGAAAATGATTACCTATAGAGGCAAGGATAAGTAGGCTAGACAGGGAGAACAAACAAGACAAACAAACAAAAACTCATAGACACAGACAGCATTTTAGTGGTTACCAGAGGGAAAGGGGATGGTGGGGGTGGTAGAAAAGGGCAAAGGGGGTCAAATATATGATGACAGAAGGAGATTTGGCTTTGGGTGGTGAGCACACAGTACAATATACCGATGATGTATCAGAGAATTGTACATTTGAAATTTATGTAATTTTATTAACTAATGCCACCCCAATAAATTTGATAAAATTTAAATATGCACATAGATAACAATTAGGGTATATGAGCACATCCTATGAATATTGACTTATATTTACATAAAGTAACTCTGGAAACATACATGAGAAACTAATGAAAATACCTATAGAGGTAACGATAAGTGCGATAGACAGGGATTGGCAAAGCAAGACCTCTAGATGTGTCTTGTCACTTGGTTTTGATTTTTGAACCATTTCAATACATTACCTACTCAAACCCCCAAAAATGTAATTAAAAAAATTCAACACCTGAAAAAAAAAGTAGAAGTATACAGAATATACATTCTAGTAAATGCTGTAAATGGCAGTCCTGTCAATATGGTGGAAATTTTTAAAAAAACATATTTGCTTTGCCCATAATTTGAATTAATCTATTAAGTTCAGCCATCATTTCCCTTGGCTACTTATAACTTGGAGTTGATTTTCTGAGAAATTATAGCAGGATCCACTCTTTTTACCTAAACATCATATATATTGCACATTGCAATTAGTTTTGATAATGACTATCAAAAGTAGTACAAATCCCTGGATAAATTTTTGGCTTATAAAAATAAACAGATTTTCACTAAGTGACAGCGAGATACATAGCAATGGCTAAATATCTGAGTTTTGTATAAATGTATGGCTCTGGCCCTTGCTCTCAAGGTGCTAATAGTCTAAATTTACTCAAAACACTTTTTGCTTTCCTCTTATGGACCAAAACTGTGCCTTTTTGTTTCCCTATAATTACTCCAGGAAAAAGATGTAACAGAATTCAGGAGTGGGAGAATAAAGAACTTCTTAGCAACACAATTTCATTGAGGTTAAGTTTACTTAATTTGGGGGAATTTTATTCAAAAGATTGAAATGATTAATGTTGCTCAGCATATGACCTGCAATTGAAGACGCCTGGCGCACAGCTTGCTATAAGTTTGATATATGAGGTTTTTGGCATTTACTGCCATGAAATTTTAAAGGAGCATACTGAAAAGAAGACATAGCAATAAACTTTTGGCAATAATTTCTCTCTCACAGTTTCTGCCAAGCTGGAAAGAAATGTCATTTATATTTCTTAATTGGATTCATTTCCAAACAAATACATACTTTCAGTAAAAGTTTCTAAACAGCTGTACACATGGAATTAATAACAACACAAAGTACTTATTAAGCCAAGTTGTGGATGAAAAAATCTAACAGAAAAATGACGAAGGAAGCCAGGAACAACAGCAAAAATAATTAGGGTAGAAGATAAGTTTTTAGAAATGTTTATGAAAAATATATATGAATTACAAGGTAGTAATTTGCTTGATATGTCCAATATAGCATGGCATTACGCTTTTCAGGAACACATGATTCATATGTATTTGCAATTATTAAGTAAAAGAGGGCATTTGGAGCTTCGCTGGCCAAGTGTACAACCAGCTCAGTTGATTTCTGGTAGTCCTGAGAACATTTCCAGATTCATGCCCGTTCTTTAACCACAAATGAAATTCTAGCTAGTGGCTCAAGGGAAGAAAAACAGGATGAGCTAATTCAAACATAATGTTTTAGTTTAGCCTTTTGGTTTAAATGGCCAGCTCCATATTTATTTAAGAGTTTATAATATTTAATGAAAACAAAATAGAAATGAAGATGTATAGTATCTTGATCATTTATCTTATTAGTTCTATGTGTTCTATTTTAGGCATATATTTACTGAGTACTTACTTATTGGCATTGAATCTAAATCCACTAAAATTTACTCTTGTGCTCAAGTTCTGATCATATAACCTCACGGAGCAAAATATAGTTTTTATCACTTTGATTAATGTAGGTATAAAAATACTGGTGTAAGAAAAAAAAGTAAATCATTAGGCTCAATGAGACATCATATATTACATATTTTCTTAAACAGCTCTGGTTTAGGGCTGATTTAATTAAGTATATAATAAATGTATAATATATATGGATAATTATATGTGTATAAATATACTTTATATATGAATAAATATTTATTTAGATATAGTAAAGAGAGAGGGCACATACATAAATAAAATGAAGATTCATGCCTTGAAATTCTGTGGCTTTGCTTAAATCATTTTTAGCTATCTAATCATAATCCGTAGCTTTATATATTAACTGAGTTTCAGTTATGCTAAATAATGAAATTTTCACCTGAATGTGCACTATCATTAGAAATGTAAAGGCTTAAAGAGGAAATAAAAAGAAAAAAAAGGTGTTGGGAGAATGGTGCAGTGAGATGCATTTCCATCTTTCTTCCCCGAGAACTTTTTAATTTTTGCTTTCTAATCTAGAAGAAGAAATAAATAAAATTACAGAAAGATGGAAGTGACATTATCAATATTTTACACTTTTTTTATTAATCAAAATATTATCACAAGATGGACATCTCTATCTAATAGTGATTGACTTGTGTTTGGCAGATCTATCAAGTTCAGTTCCCACATTAATTCCAACTTCTCCCAGATATTCATCCAAACCACACACACTCTGGTCCTTCTAGACTATGGGTAAGCTTGGCTACTCATTCAGTCCTTTCACATAGTCTTTGTGAGAGCAAGCGAATGTAATGTTTCATGTGTTCAAAGTGCCCTGTTATTAGCTCTTAATGATGAAAGGAACCTTCATATGTATCGTTCAGAATGGATCTCCACTTCTTCAGTCTATGAATGAGGTGATGTTCCTTTGATTATTTTAAATTTGAATGAAGATTGATTTTCTAGCAGGTGATTTTTATTACAAAACATATTGAATAACATTTCAATTTTATCTTATTTTTGTTTTAAAATATGTGTAAGGAAAATAACTTCTCCTTGATGCTCTCTGCGGTAATGTATGTTGGTAATTAATTCTATTATGTGAAATTTTATAATCTTTATTGTAACAATGCTTTCAAGAATTTGCAAGAAATGTGGAACTCCTAAATTTTTTATCTGGAAAAAAATAGCTTTAATAGTCAGCATGAAAGCATGCAATAATCTTTGTCCAGAAAATTGAATAGCAAAAAGCAATTCTGCCATTTGAAGAACATTTCAGAGATTTTTCCAGGAAAAGGGAAAATTTCCCAATGTAAAGATGTCTGGCTTGTCAATATCCACAAGCAATTTCAAAATGTGTACAAATTTAATTATTAAAAGTGCGAAGTCATTACTATTGATGTATGGGACACAAAGTTTAAATGGCACTTTTTTATATTATGAATCATTTAAATTTGAAATATACATATGAGGAACTGCCAAGTAATCACTCGATTAGGATATCTCATTGTTTTAAATTCTAATTGGACCTAGTTTAGAACTATAGAGATTACTACATGAAAAAGAGATTACTTCTAGATGAGAAGTAATCTCACAAAAATTAGTGAGGGTAAAATGCAAATTTTATCCTTTGAGGTATGCCTTATTAATGAAAGAATAAAATATTTTTATTTTATTAAATATAGTTAAAAGTCATAACTTATTTGGGGTTATATGTTTCTAAACGACAATCTACGATGCTCTGAAATAAACTATTATTGGAAAATAAAAACATACATTATATTAGGAATAGAATTTTGAAGACATATAGTATAACTTTTCATAAAAATAACCATTGAAGAAAAAAAGCAGGCAAAAAGACAATATAAAATGCAGAAAAAACCTGAAAAATAGTGGGTATTGAGAGAACAAATGCATTAGCTTTTATCAAAACACTAATGACAACGGAGGTAGGTATTTCTGTGGTGAAAATGCTATTGGGGGTGGATTAAAAGATACCAACAGAGTAACACTGAAATACAGATTTAGGATTTGACCTTGCTTTTTCATTAGAATGAAATCTCCACAAAATTTAGTTGTTACTCTATGTTCATTAGGTGATACTGAAAATGTTACCATGTGTACTGCAATGAAAAGTCTTTCCTTTTGCATATTGTATCTTTAATGTATTTAAGTCTTGACAGTGTGTGTGGGGCAGCATTGTAAGCAATCAAATCAAAGGAGGATTTTAATATTTTTAATCTCTTGATTTTAGAAATTGCTATGATATTTATTTCAAAACACTCTCCAAGCATATTTTAAAAAGCATTAATCTTTTTTTTCTTTTTAAAGCCAGGAAGTATTCATGAAAGCACAACAATATTGTCCTGGTAAATCCTTTTAGCAAAATCAAACTGTTCTCAATGCTGAATTACTAAGGGTTAGGAGAAGTGAAATATATGATCATCCATTTGGCGGCAGACAGCCTAGTAATGGAGAGGATAGAAGAGTTGAAAGTTAGCACAAGAGTCTCAAATTGTCCTAGGGTATAAAATGAGGAAGAAAATGACGTATTTCTACACGCTGCTCTTTTATATATTCCTTTAGGAAGAAAAAAAAGTGAGTTATTACTTAAACATAGCTAGATATCTTCAAAGTTAGACATAAGCAATTAAATTTGAATTACACATGCATATCATAGGGCATCAAATGATTTTTTAATGAGAGATATATTTAATAATGATGATTAAACTTATCTCTAGTTATTTTATATATATTTTTCAAAGGAAAGGTTTGATAAAATGTTATTGTCCATTTTTTTCAGTTTTTTTTTAAGCCAATGTATGTGAAATGTTAACCACCTATGCAGAATATTTTTGAATAGCAAAATATAAATAAGTAGAAAGGAATAAATCTTTATGAGTAAAAATTGATATATAATTTACATTTAATCAAATCAGGTAGATTTAGAACAAAAATGAAGTCATGAGTTTTAGCAAATATGTATTAAATTATTTACCAAGTAAGAACCTAACTAAATGAGGAATGTGGACATTTCAATGTGTTAGACCAAAATGACCTTTTAAAAAAATGGAGAGTTAATTTCTTGCATATCAGTATATATTTGTCCTACAAATGTTGACACGCTGGGAAAATGAGTTACTTTCTCTGATGAATCTGAGGATGTTTTATGCCTCCTTGTTACTTCACTAGATATCATTCTTGGTGGCAAATCTACAACTAATTTTCCAAGGCAACTGCTTATCACACAACTATAGTCTTGAAGAATTTGTAGTAGAAAGGTTGTATGCACATGGATGAGTCTCTTGAAGGAACAATAATTAAGTATGAAATCATATAAAATATTTGTGCCTATTCAGTTCTCACCAGGAAATACCTGGTCCAAGAATAAGGGTAGTTTCACTGGGGAGATTCTTACTACCACTATGGAATCCCCTTGTTCTATTCAAATATGGTCCAATTCACATTGACATAATAATAGATTTCTTTCATATTTTCAAACTGTACATAAAACTATATCATAATTAATAATATTTCCTTCTTGCTAAAATAGTTAACTGGTTTAAAATGAGCAAATTATGCTGAGAGAGAAAAGCAGTGAAATAATCCCTAGTCATCAAAGCTCACTCTCTAATGGATTCTTCTTCTCACTCTCCAACTTGTGAAGTTGAAAACCTATCCCTTTGCACACAATAGTCACATTTTTCCAAATCTATGGTGATCACTACTATCTCCATTTGTACTCCTTAGAGAACGACTGTTATCTTCAGTGTCAGGTTCTAGATGATATGAATTATACTTCCTTGTCAGCTGACATATTGGGCAATTATAACCATATCAACCTACCTAGATTTAAGGATAAGTATGCATAGAGTTGAGAAATGCAAAAATAGACATATCTGACAACAGAGAAGACAAGAAGTCTGAGAACAAATCTATACTGGCAGCCTAATCTGGTAGCTTAAATGAAAATGCAAACAGTTGTAAGGATGTACTTCACAGCCTTCTGCTATCATTGTTGGATACATAACTTGGCAGTCTTCTGTACTGAATTCCTGTTTTAAGAACTAGAAATGCCTAAAACACTTGATAGACTGTAGAATAGAAAGAAAAGGCAAAAACCTCACTAAAGCATTACTATTTATGTTAATATGATAGCGACTCAATTTATTCAAGTGCTGATCAATGCTAACAATCAGAGAGGTTCATTAATTATGTATTTTAAAAGAACCTGGTGCTTTTTAGTGGAATGTCACAAGGTTAACCAACTGGTAGACATAGGTTCCCTTGGGCACAATTTAAGCTGCAGTGCTTACTATGCGAGTCGATAGAAGAACAATAGCAAAATAGGGCTTTGTTTGAATTACATAATGAACTGCTCTCATAAACCTCAACCTTTAAAAATCAGTATACATGAGAGTTTGATACTGCAGACAATTACCGGACCTCTATTTGTCTGGCAATATCATCTCTCATTGCTTTGTCTATTCCTTAACCATGTCTCAGTAATTATTGATAGTACAATTGTCATAGATTGCCCTCATAATACAAATGCATTAGCAATTAAAACAACTTGTTATGTATTTCCTACTTCAGGGTTCTCTAGTCTGTCTCAAGGCGGTCTCCATTTCTCAGTAATGCTTACTTTTGAAAAATGTGAAGGCCTAGCTTTAATTTTCCTATGTCTGCCTCATTTTTGCAACTATTTCCCCAATTTTCATTTTTATTAATATTCATGTCAGTATCCATTTTACTCTATTATTTTAAGTCTAAGATATTTACCTTTAAAGGTAAAGTTAGAATATTGACATAAGAATTGGAAACTTTCTAATGTTTGTAAAAACAGTCTGCACTGGTGATGAGGGTAGAAATTTAAATAATCCTGACTTTGTAGAACTCATTTTTACAAGGAGTTCCCCTCATGTGGCTCTTGTTATTAAAGATATTGCCATTATTCAGAACTCTGAAAAACTGCCTTATCATTAGCTTATTTTGCCCGCAATAAAAAGGGGGCAATGGATCTAAACCAGAACTGAAAATATTCAATTCTCTGTATGCAATGGTAAAGGTTGACAATCTACCATCTGTGGCTCTTAGCAATGCCATGCAATCATAACTCCTTATGAACAGAGTTCACTCTTTCAAAATGTGGTTCAAAATAGAGACTATAGAAAAAATAAATGAAATAGCTATGTGACTTCACCAACATTATAATGGAAATGCTGATCTTTAAGATGGGAGCAAGTTGCAAAAGACTTATTGCAATAACATTACAATGTTAAGCCTGCTCTGAGCGGTCTGTCAGTTAATTTAACCAAACCTCAAATTACCTGCTGCCACATGTTTATGCTACATCTCTTTTAAACAAGCAGTAAAAGGCTTCAAAAATTTTACTTAGGGTAAGTATGACCCCATTATTTCAAAGGAATGTGAGCTTTCATTTTATTTTTGATGTCCCCCATACACTAAGTTCAAGAGACCATGAAATATAAAAATAAGTATATAATGACACTAATACTATGTTAATATATATGACCATATGATGCAAAAATGATTTAAACCTACCCAAATTAGGCTTTTAAGAAAACTAATTAATAAACAATATTTAAATTGTTAATTATTTAGGAAGATTACATATTTTCCAGTTTAATGAATGTATACCATAATTCTTTCTATATTAGAATTTGTTAGTGTCTTCTATATCATGCATATAGTTATATCACTGATTACAATTGCCTTGCAAATATTTTCTGTTCAAGGTGTAAAATCAGGAAACCAATAGGTTTATGCTCCTTATGAACATTATTTATGACATACATCGATATATCAGAAAGAATTGTTGCACACTGCATGGTAGCGAATTGTCCTGAGATGTTCAAGTGAGATGCTTCCTCATCCCAAGAGTTAGTTCATTCTACATTCTTTTTCCCTCAAGTAAAACAACCTGTATTAGGTTTTGTTTTGTTTAGATAATTTCTTTCCTTCTGGTATCTGAGTATAACAATATAGAAATATTATTAGGAAACTAATATATGAATGTGTTACCTTTAAGGTGATAGTATTTTGTGGAACACTACAAATATCTCTAAGTTTGATGGTTATGCCAGAAAAGTAAATAGTCTTGAGGAAGTAGAAGGAAAGAAATCTCAATTCTGATAAAACTGTGGAAATAAAATAATGTAAAGTTATTGGAGGACTTTCCATTCAGTTCACAGAAAGAAACACACTTTGCACTAGGGAAATCTAGTCAGTTACTATCTCTCTACTTTGACATTCTAATTGAAATCTATACTCTATTTCCCAGATGTCTGTTGGCTCCTCCAATCACATACTAGCTAATAAATTGAAAGTGTCTTTGAGCTTTAGAGCATAATTTTGGGGAACTGTAATGCGCAAAAGTAGTTTCTCTTCTTATAGCCCATTTCCTACTTATCTAAAATGAGAATTGTTAGAAAATTCAAGGACTAACTAAATGAACAGATGTGCATACAAGTTTCTAATGATTTCTCAAGACACAGGATCAAAGCGTTGAAAAAAAACATTTCTTAAAGGAGGGATATCTAATAATTAATCTAAAACAGTGACATAATTGTTACTACTCATTTTTAAATTTGCTAATCAAAAGAGAACAAACTGCTATAACTATTATGACAACTGAAAACAATATCCAAAAGAAAAAAAAATGTTGCTCAGAATGATATAGCCTAATGCTTCTATAACCCTGCAAATGTATTAAATCCACTTACTCTCTTATTTTAAATGTGGTTATAGTGATATATATTTCTGTATTTAATTCTACTGAATATAGCTAGGATAACTTCACATTTCAAAGAAATGTAGTCAAACTAGAAATCTCACACTCAAAATTATTGGGACTTTAAGAGAACTCAAGTGATCAAGATCTTATTTATGCAGTTAAATTGCTTATTAAGCCAGTAAGAAATATTCGAACTAATTAAAGTCATTTTTTAACTCTCATTGATCATCCAGCATAATCATTATTCACCATTTCCAGTGCATACTTGGAGGGCAAAACAACAGTAGACATGCTATATAATGGATATGTTTTTTTAGCTGGCTTGGTCATAATTCCAACATTAAATAATAAAGGGAAGGTCTAGAAAATATTGAAAATAATTATTATTTGCTTAGATATGAATCATGTGTAAATTTGTCACAAATATATTTAATATACTAAAATAAAGAAAGGTGTTCAGTTGTTTTTCTCATAAATCAGAAAGCCAACAAAAAAGTTTGTACTTCCGAGTGTAGAAAAATATAAAATACAGGGGGTAGAATGGGTATGTCCCCTTGTAAAAAAACTCATAATCTTTGTAAAACATATATCTACTCTCTAACATTTTTTTGTTTATATAACCTATGTTGTAGAGGTCATTTATTATTTTACATTTAGATATCATTAATAGACAAACTTTTCAAAAACATCATTTTCGATTAGACAGTTATCAACATTTCTGTGGCATAAAGCATGATCTCCTTTCAAAGATATTGTGAAAAGCTGGAGTCCCTAACTAATTTTTATGTTTCTGGATTAAGCATACTTAATGTTATTATGCACACAATTAATAATAGCAATTTCATATTAATATTCAGTATTAACATCCATAAACATTATAGGCTTTGGTATTATATTTTTAATCATTCATAACATAAGAAACAAGAAATTCAAATGTGTTAGTCAAGAAACCAAAATTTCCTTACTACTTTGGATATAGAAGAGAGCTGTTCAACAAAAATATAAGACAAGCTACATATGTAATTTCTAGTAGCCACAGTAAAGAAAGCAATAAGAAACAGGTGACTAATTTAATATGCTTAACCCAATATATATAAAATATTCTCATTTCAACATACAATCAATATAAAAATTATCAATGAGATGTTTTACACTCTTTTATCCATATTATATGATAAAAATCTGGCATATATTTTGCTTATAGTGCATTGCAACTCAGACTAACTGTATTTCATGTGTTCAATAGACAGACATGGCTACTAGTTACTGTACTGGCTATCCCTTGCAATAGTATTTTACTTTTGATAGACTTAAGTGGATTAAGCCTGTGAAGTCTCAGCTCTGTGATATTTTAATTTTTATTTATTTCTTTCATAGGTGCTATTTGGGAAGAAAAATTGTTCTGACCATAACTTAACATTCCTTCTTTAGTTTTCAAAGTCTCAGTATGGCAGATGGTAGAATTTCTTTGGACTATTTTTTTTCTTTTGATTCCACAATATGAGGGTGGGGGTTGTAAAAGATTTAATATAGTTGAGCACATACTGTTAAGTAATGGCAGAATTCCAGGGTAAAAGAACACAGGCAGCCATGGCATGTGGGTGGCTTATTTACTTTTATTTTTATTTTTTTTTTTGCAACCAAGTTAAGAAGTCTTTTAGCGAATGAATTTCTAGCACAAGAGGAGTCAAGTAGGGGGTGGGGTGGAGGTTGTTTTAAATTGAGTCTGCAGGACCCAGTAAAAGGTTCATTTTAATTCTGAACAATTAGAATTATATGTAACAAATAATATTTATCCTGCATCAATAAAGAAACCTATGGCTAAATGAATACCTGTCTTAGATGGTGTTAAAGAAAGTAAGCTAAGCTCATTTATAATTAGACTGCAAATTCAGACGATTATATGACTACATGTTCAGATGGTACCATTGTGTAATAACCACTTTTAAAAAAGCTCTCTTCAGTCATGAGGTAGTCCGATCAAGTGCCTGTGATCCTCTAGAGGTACAATTACTGCATGCTAGCTACACAAACCCCCTAGAGTTTTTTTTATTACTATAATCAAATCTCTTTTAATTTTATATGTAAATGATTTATTTAAGTCCAAATCTTTGATATCTTATTAATTTTAGACTATTTCAATGAAGTGAGATATTCAGAACTCAATCACTATTAACTGAACTCTTCCAAATTCTCCCCCCAAAAAAGACTATTTTAAATAAAAAAGGGTAGCAATAACAATGTCCTAGTAAACTGTATAAATAAAGATATTCAATTGTGAGTTTTTTTTTAACCAAATGCTCCTTTCCTCTGCAAGATGCCTTTTGTAAAGTAGTGGTTATCACATATTCAGATTTCAAAATTATTCATAGAGTAAAACAAAATGTAATTTAAGATTGAAAAGGAAGCCTCCTGAGTTTAAAAGAAATGTAATGTTTAATACATCCAAAAATAATGGTAAGGTAACTTTTAGAGTTCTTTTGACCTTTGTTAATGTATACATGAGAAACAGTCTGTGTACGGAAATGGTATACTTAAATTTTGTACATTTCTTAGTTTGTAGTTTATATGACTATTTATTTGAAAATTTCTTAATATTTAAAGTAGACGAAGTGCTATATATTTTTTCTGCAGTCCAAAACAACACAGAGAACTGATATTTAGACTTATTTTCAAAGCCAAAAATTCCTTGAATTTGCAATTTCATAAATTTCCTTCAATTTGTTTCTTGGGTTTATTCTGTATTTTTCTTAAATGGACACAGCTTAAATTAGACACAGCTTTCAAGTTTGGAATACACTTCTCCTAACCAATAAGGATGAGCCAATATTCCATTATAATAAGAGTTTCATGAGACACAGTATCAGCACTTAGCAAAATTTAAAAATAAATAATATGTAAAATAAAGAACTGCATGCCTTATATGATGTTCTGTTGTTCCTGCCAGTTTTGACACAGTTCTATCCAATCACAGATAAATGTATTATCTCTGACAAGACATCTATTTCTAATATTACAGTATTAAAGTGTTAACTGTGATCATTCACAGTGTTAATATGGCCTAGGCCTGTGGTCATAACTAGGGAGCACTCCTAAGGTCCTGAAACATTTCAAATCTATATTTCTCTAAAATTACTTAGTAATAAAAGAGTTGTCATGTAAGTTAGCAATTGAATATTTTGAATAACTAATGATGTGTATTAAATTTTCTCATTTCTTCTTGCCATTATTGATTCATAATTTCTATTAACATTAAATATCTGAGAAAAGTTTCATCTTTTATTGACACAGAATAGTTGTATCTATTTTACTTTTCAAATATAACCAATTGCATTTAACCGTTTTTTTGAAAATGTATAATAACTTGGTATCAGCCAATGTCAACAAAATCAAAGGACCTTAGAATTTCAGAGCAAGAAACACACTGAATAAAAATCTAACCAACCACCTAATTCTAAATAAGAAGAAATGAGATTAGTAGAATTAAGAAGTCTATTTTCCAAGGTCACACTAGCTAGATGCTGTGCCTATATCACTAGGCAACAAGTGTTCCAATACTAAAATCAAGACACTACACTGGTTGTTCAGATCATTCTGAAATTAGCAAACCTTGATGGTTCATGTCAATTATCTTACTTAAACATAGTAGTTCTATTTGTTTAATTTTAGCAATCAATATATTGACTGAAAACAAAACTATCAGGATTTTTTTTCAAAGCAATTTCCTATTGCATGAAAATACATACAGAAAATTGAGAGCAAGTGTCTTTTTTCATTTACATATAACAGTACTGCTTCCAAAGATTAATACAAACTCTAATAATTAATATACTTCATTCCTTTACTTACTTGATGAGCTCTAATTCATCACATATCAAACTTTACATATTCACAGTTATGTATTTCAAAGACATTATAAAATCCCACTGTATTTTCTTTATATCCTACAATAATTCTGTTGTTAAAATTTCCATCTTTGTGAAATTAATACTCAGTTTGTTTAAGATGAGTGAAGCAAAAGTTGGAAAGCCAAAAAAAGCTGCTGGTTGTCAATAGATATTTTCTTCTGGTTATTTTTAACCTTAGGTTAATAGTAAGTTCCACTACCTGTTAATGTCTCTAATTATTGACAATCTTAATGGGATTTTTGTATACTGTTCTGAGGTATTTTATATTTAATCTTAAATAATAATTCAGATTTTTATAGGCTCTTAGTCATGTACTAGCTTTCACATGCAGTGAAACTACTCCAATTCAAGTCATCAGCCCACTGCTTTAAGTATCACTGATTGACATTTCTTCTTAAAAAGCGATAGCTCCAAGCACCCTCATCATCTTTTTAGTATGACTTATAAAGTATTTAATGTAATATAACTATATTATCATATCACATATTTTGAAGTACTCCATATTATTCTTGTGACAACAAGAGCAAAACCTATCATACCATTAACTTCATTTCCATGACATTAAGAAAAGTGATTTTAGATGCTGACACGTACTTCAGGAATTTACATAGTATATCAAAGAAATATAGAAGCCTCCTGGAGATTGCTAGTTTAATCTGTTGAATAAATAATACTTTCTCAAAGGTTAGATATGTATATATGCAAAGATAGGCCTCTGTGGAAGTAATCTTATCTATCAGCTGAATGAAGTCTATCTTAAGTATTTGAAACCTACCAAGTCTTATTTTCTTTTAATATCACAACTCCTCAAGTGTAAGAAATCAGTGTGGTATCAGACAGGCCTGGGTTTCAGTCCTGACTTTGGGAGAATTGTTATGCCATTCTAAGTTTCTTCATCAGTGAAACAAAGATAATAAATAGTACCTCCCCAGAGGATTGTTGTGAAGATAAAATGAAATACATGATGTAAGGCATTCAACCTGTCAGATATTTTCATTTTTTTCTAATCATGTCATTCCTTGTAGTGTTCATAAGACAGTTTGTTTTATATTTATTTTGTCACTATTTGAGCTGCTGTTGCAAATTAAGTTGACATCATATAATAGTCACCCTTTAAGACCAAGTCCAGATCTTAGCTCTCCTATGAAACTAATATCCATTCTGTGTGTGTGTGTGTGTGTGTGTGTGTGTGTGTGTGTGTGTGTGTGTGTGTCTTATTGGTTCGGCTAAAGCTGTACCTTATTATGTTATTCTCTAATTTCCAGTGTCCTACATATTAGTGCTTAATTATGTATTATATCATACTAATGACGATGTGTCTTTGTGTTTTTTATCTTTCCAATTAGATTATAAGTTATTAGTGAAATTATAGTGAGTCATAGTTCTCTCTTGTAAACCACAAGGATTAGTTACATAGTAAGTGATTAATTGATCAACACTAGATGAATTATGTATTTGGTACCAGTTCCTTAGCTCTTGCATCCCCCACAACAGAAAATGTACTTTGAAGAGGAAAACATATACAAGTATACAAGAGACACAGGTGTTTAATTTGGTTAACTTTTTTTTTTTTTGGTCAGAGTCAATCTCTTTCTCTCTCTCCCTCTTGCTCTTGCTTTTACTCTTTCTCTAAATTTCCTGATAATACATTCAAGCAGAGATACATCTAGGTTTTCTGAGCCCTGAAAATTACATAATATGAGAAGCACTCTCTAGTATCTTGCAATTATTATTTTAATAATATTATTTTTGAAAACTTACAAAAACATGATCCAAGCAATACACTGGTAGGAGACCATCCCCCTCTGGGACTTGAAATTAGTTTTGTCTATTTTATTGGTATAAAGGTAAATCATCTTCTGTATCCAATAATTGTTCCTGATAAAGTTCCCAACATGTATTATTATTTCCAACCTTTTCTATCCCATGATGACAAATGATATTGGAGGGAAATTTTTTTTCAGCTAAAATGTTCTCATTTGACTCTTTCTTTGTAGTACCAAGTTAATTTTATCATTTTGACAAAAACAACAGCAACAGTAGCAAAAATGATCAACTTATAATTTGAAGACATCTGTATTTGTTTTTTATCTCTCCTGCAAAAAATGACTACTCACTTAGTGGCGTTAAACAACATGTTTATTATGTTACAGTTCTGGAGGTCAGAAATCTGAAATGGATCCTATGAGCATAAACATCAAGGTGTCAGCAAAACTTCATTCCTTTCTGGAAACTCTAGGAATTAATCTGTTTCTTTATTTTTTCCTGCTTTTAGAGGTCACTTACATTCCTTGAATCATGATTCCACAGGAATTTCATAGTCAGCAGTGTTGGCTCTAGTCTGTCACACTGTGATCTCTCTGCTTCTCTTTCTTCTGCCTCCTTCTTCTACTTAAAGGCCCTTGTGATTACATTAGGTGCACCATGATAATCCATAATAATCTCCTTATTTTAAGATCAGCGAAAGAGCTAGTTTAACTACATCTGCAAACAGAAACCTTTTTTTGCCATGTAATCTAGCAGATTCACAGGTTCCAGAGATTAGAAATTAGACATCCCTGGAGGGACATTATTCTGCCTACCACACATTATTTGGGAAATCACTAAGCAACAATTAGAATCCATTCATGCGAAATGGTCATAAAATAAATAAAATTATTTACAGCTTTGAGATCAGTGATTCAGTCCTTCATTTAACAAATATAGTCAATTATCATCATTTGCAAAATTCTATAACATTGCCATGAACACTGAACTAGCCAATACTGAATTATTATTTCTAGGGGATATATATAAACCTTAAAATATATAAATCTTAATGCTCAAAACAATTATTTCTGGTAAATTCTATTTATTTTACAAAAGAGGAAACAACATTCATTTATGCAAAATAATTTGCCTGAGAACACTCCATTATCGGGTACCATAGATAAGATTTAAACCCCATGCAACTGGCTCCAGAGTCAAAGCTTCTTACACTACACTGCACTGCCCCATGCTGTCCCTATCTTTTGGTCATTCTGTCTTAGAGCTGAAACAAGGCAGAGTGGCACCTGGTGGATCTCAGCTGGGAATGTTCACAGGTGGCAACTCAATGTTTTCACTATGTGTCCACGAATAACTATGAAAATGCTACAAGTATTGATTTAGGAGGTACAAGTAAATTTTAGTAAGTGCATTCGCAAATACAAAATCTGCACGTAATGAAGATCAACTGTACTTTTTGAGCACCTGCTGTTTACCAAGCACTGTTCTAGGTTCTGGAGAGAGACAGACTCTTTAGTCTCATAAAACAGAAAGTAAGTCAGACAATTAAGAAATATTTAGAATATAGATAGATAGATACCTATGATAGCCCTATATAGGTATGTGTTGTGTGTGTGTGTGTGTGTGTGTAAAAGATCATGAAAGAGTTATAGTCAGACAAATATCTCTAGAAATATAAACATTCAGAAATACATTAAATGAGAGTGCCAACAAAACAACTATGTAACCTCATTTTCCCTGACCTTGAAAAATTTCATTTTCTCTTGCTATTTCTGGAAAGTAGGCTTAGAAAAAAAAAATGAGTACGACTTAACACAACCATGAAGAATTAGCATAGTCAACTGCTCAGCTGAGCAAAAGTTTTAATGTAAAGTACTGTTAATTAGGAGAGTAGTACAATGCTGTAAAGACAGTGTTGCTGTTCCTTTTTATAACTGCCCTCATTCTGCCAAAACTCTTAAGAATCATTCATTATCATTCTTAAAACAATTTGAATCTGATACCCCCTACAAATATTTCAAGCAAGTCTCAAGAAAACTTACCTAAATCAAAATGTTTGTAAACACATAGCTAATGTTGAATTTCAAAAAGTATAGAAAATGGTGCCTAAAATATGTATATTAACTGTACAAGTAAAAAATGAGGTGGAGAAATAAAGGATTCAAGTTTTTTGTTCTACTGAAATTTAATTACATTAGATAAAACATTTTATAAATATTTTGCAATATAAGCAGACCTTTGAAATGCTTAAACTGAAATAGTGTAAGGATTTCAAATCTTCCAGTATCTTCATTTAAAAAACAAGAGCCTATAATTCAATTTTCAGTAGATAAGAAGACTAATTTATTTATAACTATTATTATTTTAAAAATCAAAATAAAGGTGAAAACTTAGTGGAATATATATTTCTGCCCAAGTGTCAAATGAGAATACTATTTTTTTAAAGTGTGCTAGAAAGAGTCAAAGTAGTTTTAATAGTCTATCGAGTTCAAAGGGAAAAAAACTTCTCTGTTTCCAGCAACAAGCACAGTGCCAAAGTGAACAGTAATAATATCATAAGGTGCTTATTTTCCCTACTGAGGCTTTCAAGATATGACATATTCAATATGCTCATAAATAAAAAAAATTAACAATTTTTTATTACTATAATAAAAATTGTGAAAACATTTAAGTTTTGGGGGTCCAAAGTCCTAATAGAAATAAAGCTATTCCTGAATTTGCCAAACTGGAAGTATTTAGCTCTAAACTTCAGTTTAAATTTCCTCAAGAAACCAGCACAGAAATACCCCTATACTTTTCTTACTTTTTAGGAGTTTATATATTATATACTAAGATGGGATTTATGTGATTGGTTTAGTTTTACTTGACATCTCTTTTTCTTGCCTCATTCCTCTCTCTCTTCTCCCTGCCCCCATCTTTCTTCTTGTTTTTGAAACATTTACTATAACCAGCCAACACAAATAAAGATTGCTATGGAAGTACTATATTGGTGGAGCTAGAGGAAAATAAATTTCGTGAAGCCAACTGCTCTGATTTTACCATTAAGGAAATTGAAGTCTTTGAAGTGGAAACAATTTTTCAGACATTACATGGTGCTACATCAATAGAATTAAAGCTAGAATAAATATTTCCTTACCTCTGCATGTGTTACTTCAATTGTATTATGATGTCTTCCATTCATGCAATAGCTATGCACTCACTGCCTATTGTCATCTAAGAATCATGTGAAGACTATGAAAAATATGTCTAGATTTTCTAAGAAGTTTACTATTATTGTGAGGCTGGCTTACCTCTTTGTTCTCAAAGGTCTCAGATTATGATTTTAAATTATAGTAATTAGAATTTAATTACAGACATGAGAAAGAACTGCTAACAAGTTAAAATATGTATGAACCCACCAAAGAATGTTGCATGCTAGAGCCATTTTTCTGACCATAATAATAATAATAATATATACATATATATGTATGTATGTATGTATGAATATATATATTAATATATATTCATACATACATACATATATAAAGACTCATTGTCATAATGTTTAACATCAATAAAAAGATGAGAGCACTTAATGGCTGTGGAGATTTCTGAAAAGCTGTCTGGGGTAGTATATAAACTATATGAGGATCAGTACAATTTTTGTTTTGCTCACCATTATTCCCTTACATCTAGCAGAATGCTTGGCCCAGGGTAGGTGTTAAAGAGTTTTATGCATGAATTTTGTGTGTAAAAAGGTATACTAGCCTGAAGAATAAAAGATGATGAGCCTATTTCTTTGAACATCAGTGTTTCAGCACCCAGAGGGATTTTATGAAATTATTTCTAATATTTCAAGTAAAAAGAGTTTTCTTTATTAAATAAGTACATTTCTCTCAAATTAATTTCAGCATATACTTCTAATACTTAGACCTAACTTAATATGTAGGAGATCATTTGAATGCACAGAGAAAGGTTTTTGTGTATTTTAGTGCCAGAAAATGAAAACTAAGGATCTAGGAATTTTGACTAAATCCAGATGGGCAGATGTCAATTTTATTGTATTTATGTATTCAGCTCAGAATATTGTGTTCTGGCAGGAAACAACAACAACAACAAAATCCAAATGCCAATAAAAATAAATGATTAAAATTGAGTTTTATTGAAATAATATAATTTGAAGATTTTACCTATTTGATTAGGGAACTCTTAGTCCCTCAAAGGGTATAGGGCTTCAGTTATTTTTCCCTTTTGGCACAATCCTGCCTTTATGATACTGATCTTTTTCCATCTCTTTTAATGTGTCTGTTCCACATTGTGAGTATCAAAGTCTGATCTCAGTAAAATCCAACAAAGGAACTGCTTAATTGATCACAGACCTTACTGGAAACAGTCCTGAACAAACTATAGCTGAGCTCTTTGCTTCTCTTTCTGGGTGATAAACATTGGCTTCTCACTACATTGCACTAGGAATGGTTTCTAAGTTTGGCTCATCTTCATTTGCTCATTACAATTACAAACAATTGCTGTGGTCTCTCATTGGTTTCCTCTGAGAGACAAGCAAAATATCAGAAAAAGAATTTAAGTAAAATGATGCATGACCTTTTTAGAGGCCATAAACCTGCTGTCATTGGAACAATTTTTGGGCTAGAGGCTAACATATTTCCTTAGACAGATGTCCTTTCTCTTCATCTTTTACCAGCCAGTCTTTCTAATCTCTTCTATGCCCATTCATATAAATAGTTGCAGTCATAAGAATGGTGCCAATGTGTCTTCCAACAGAATTAATTCCACTGAAGTCTTCTTATTGCCTAATTTCCGTCATAAAGAATGACATATCAACAATAAGCTACTCACACCTTCCTACAGACTCTGAGTATAAATATATTATCCACTATGTCTTTGTACACTAATGCCTAATACAATAGAAAGCGAGTCATGATCCAAAGTGGATATATCTGAAGCATGTGTTTTTTTACTTAATGCACATCTTGGGGAATTTGATCATATGAAGTTCCATTTACACACTTGTAAAATGAGAAAGTGATACTCTCATTGATTTTTTGTTAAGATTAAATCAGATAAAAAAATATGGTTGAAAATTTTCAGTCCTTACTAGTTCATTTTCAAAGGTCTGGATAATTTTTTTTTTTGAAGAAATAAGATGACCTCAAAATAGAAATTTAAGTCCGAGAAAACTAAAATACCCTTGAAAAAAGTAAAGTTTGCTCAAAGAATAATAAAATTATTAAAGTAATATCTAGTCTGAGTCACTTCTAAAAGTTTATCCTGTTGCTTTGTTTTACATAGTTTATTTACACCGTGGCACTGATATGTTACAGAGGTGAATATGATTTGTTCAAATAGAAATCCCATACAAGGTATTTGTTTGGAATAGGCATAACCTAAATCAGTGCTTCTCAGAGTGAAATCCAAGAGCCATCTGCAGTCAAAGGTACTGAGGTACCTGTTTAAAATGAAGTTTCCTGAACATTACTTCTGATCTACTAATTTACTATATCTGGGTGTAGAGCCTTGAAATCCACATGTTGTCAAGATTCTCAGGTAATTTTTCTGAACTCTAAAAGTTTGAGACCCATGGACCTAAGAAAATAAAATGGCTATATAATTCCAACTTAGGTCTTCATGAAACCTAGGTAAAAAGTAAAAAAAGTATTTCAAATATTTTTTAATCTAAGGTCCAGTAGTACATGAGGAGAAATTAACACCTCCTTGTAATTACTACTAAGAAGGGAGATAAGAATAGAAATATCCTCGTGAATATATTGAATAACTTTGTTTTACTTCATTATTTATATTGATTTTTACCCATATGACTTATATCCTTTGACTGAATAAATACAGAGACAGGTACAGATGAGAAAGGCTGCTAACATGGATAAGTTCTGTGGTTGTGGTGTCACACACACACACACACACACACACACACACACATACACACACAATCACTTTTAACCCAAGAGTAAATAGAATTAAGAGTGATATAATGATATTAGAAAAGAAAACCAAGAAAGGAGAAAAGTAATTTTCTTAAATACATAAAACAAAATAATGAATTAATACCCTTCAAAACTGATAGATAATTCATTATTTATGAAATTAAACATTGAATGGGAAAAATCCCCAAAGGTGCATATATATATATATATATATATATATATATATATATATATATATATATAACTATTTAGAAATGGAATGGGTGATCTATTTCCTTGTTTTCATCCCCGATTTATGTCTCTATAACTGCAGTTTCACAAAAAGAGATGTTTTCCAATAAACTAAATTGAGTGGTCAATAGACGAATAAATAGAACAATTTTGTTTGAATAACATAAACATCTACAGGTAGTGGAGAATGAGGGCTGAAACGCAACAAGGAAGATAATTCTATTATTAAAAATACATATACAGTTTTCAAAACTAGAACAGTGTGTACAATAAGATACATGGATGTTTGTTTTTCCTCTTTAGTTGCAGACTGAAGTTCATAAATAAGTTCATTTAAATTTCCCCAAAACAGCATACTTTACAACAAGCTTTACTTTCTATCTGAAACGAAATTTAATCTGGCCTTATTTTAACTTCAATTCAAATAATTGCCATCATTTCTGTCCTTTTCCAATATTCAATGTCATAATTTGCTTTAAAAATATTTCTCATTTCAGGAGTAGTACAACCAATTGCTAACAAGGGAAAGAGATTAACACAAAGTAGTGCCATAGCAAAAAGGTGTTAAAGAGATACATGTTTCTTATTGTAGATCCAACAACCACCTGAATCAAAATTATACTTTTAACATGCTCCCCAAATAATTCTTACTCAAATTAATATAGATCTTGTTTTGAGAAACGTATCTAATGGAAATAAGCAGCTTTCAATGAGCCGATGTAAGTGACTCATCATAAGAAAATAAAATAAATGAACTCACTGAGCATAAAATTGTATTCTATTACACATAGAAAACGCACTTGGAAATAGCACCTTAACATTTTCCCATGCTTGTTTATAGCCTGATTTTTCCCCAGCTGGATGGGTCTACATTACACTCATCTGTTACAGTTCAAAATGAGTTCAGCCCCCCAGTATTCCAGTCATCTAACTGTTTTCCTATACAAAACCAACCACTTCCACCTTTCTTGAAATATCTTGATTAACTGTCACATCATTAATGAGGCTACTTACCTCATCATACCTAAAAAACTTAGCCCCCTTAGAACAACCATTAAATACCTTCTGATCTCACAATTTCTCCTGCATTTGTTCGCATAGACAAGTTTATTCCCTTCCACCACTTCCAGGTTTCTCTATAATTGCTCTGCAGATACTTAAGAAATTTTAAAAAAGTACGCATCATGAATGAAACATGGTAATAGAGTCTATTTCTATTTTATTACCACTCTTTTTAGCAGTTGGCTTTCTAGTTTCCATTTGTATTAGATACAAAACTGTAAATGTCTACCTTATTTTTAGGGTTGGTTTGAAGTAAAAGAAACATGCTACATACTATTCTTTAAAAAGAACATTGCCATATTTGCTGATTTCAGTGGGCAGTCTATCTGGTCTTATATTATCACTCTTTTATGGCTTAAATTTTATTTCTGAAGATTTTCTGACAATTTATTTCACGTGAATGGCCATATTTTGAAAAGTCAAAGTACATTTGAGACCTGAAAATTTATAATAAACTGGACTTTGAACATTTTTAGAAACCATTGTCCTTAGGCATGTCTGACTGCATATAAGACAATTTTTCATGTCACTAACATCTATAGATGTCAGTTGGTCTTCTTAGACACTGGAAACTTATCTTTTAAAATATGCACAATAAACTGATTTTAAATGAAATATGCCAATTTAAACATCTATAACTAATGCATCTTGAGATGTTCAATTATTGAACTGATAAATAGTAGCTAAAGTAGCATTACTTTTGTAATGCTTAAAAAGAAAACTAGTTTGATTAACAGCAACGGCAGGTTTGTAGTAGCAATTGTATTAATTAAAATTAGAAAAACAACTTCTATTCTATGGGAGAATGACCAATATGTAAAATAGCAGGAATGATACTAGATGAAATTTAGTCAATGTTCTTTTCTAAAAGCTGTAAGCTTATATCATTTTCTACTGCTCATACTTTTGTTAAATTAAATGTATGCATTGTGGAATTGAGTTTATCAACAGCAATTTTAAGACAATTAAGAAGTTTTCTCTTTTTAAGAAAATATTCCGATAGGTACCTCTGAGTGGGGAGAGGTAGGAAACAATAGTTTTTAGAACGTTCACGCTTTGTTTGATAGTAATAATAATAACATAAATATGTGAATATATATATTTCTTACACATAATTGAGTATAATTCTAAGAACAAACTCCTGAAGGAGGCAGAATAGGTTATTACTTTAACTCTTAAAGTACAAGTGAACGGTTCATGGGTAAGGCAAATAATGAAGCCAGAAGTGGATCCATGGCCCTTGAAAGGCATCAGTGCACTCCTACTACTTCTGAACTACATAACCCATCTTAGGTTGTTCCTTTTTCTAAAACAAATTTTAAATTAGTCTAAAATATCATCTGAAAATTAATATTAAATATTTCAGCAGCATTTTAGAAAATGTTTTACATTTTCTATCACATGAAGATTATTTCTTCTTTTTGATATTAAAAAAATTGTCAAAGTTCAGATAGAGCCAAGTCTTCTGACTTTGTCTACTCTTTTTATAATATTATAGCAATAGATAAGCATGGGAGATATGTACCACTTTCTATGAGTTTTATTCTAAACCCACCAGAGTGGAAAAAGAAAAATCATCAGGGCTTGTTCTAGTGGCTAGATCAGTGATTCTCATCTGTGGCTACATATTAGAATGACTGAGAGGCCATCGGTGTCTTTTAATGTACCCAGGAAATTCCAGTGTGCGGCCAAGTTGAGAATCACTGTTGTAAGTGGAAACACAGTGATAAGAAGGCAAGTTCCATGTATAAGCCTTTTACTTCCTCTAATTTTTAAAAAAATATGTAAGGTATTAAATTATATTTTTTTTTCTAAAGGAGAACAAGCTCAGACAAAACTTTAGGGGATGTAACAAGCATCTATCCCATTGGTTCTCAATTTTGGCTTCACATTTGGATCACCTAGGGAGCTTTTTAAAAATACCAATGCGTAGGTCCCACCCAGTGCCATAATCAGAATATCTGGCTGTGGTGCCTGGGTAGCAGTATTTTCTAAAAGTAACCCAGGTAATTCTAATGTGCAGCCAGGAATGAGATCTTTTATTAAAAGAGTCCCTCAATAAGTTGCAATTAAGAACTAAAAGCTATTTGCTCTAGGAAGGCAAAGTTTAATTAGCTAGGTTGAATAATTGCCTTTTTACTTAAAATAATAATGTGCTTCTCACTACAGAAGACAATTTAAGTGCTCCATAATACTTTAACTCTAACAATTGCCAATACATTCCAATATATTCATTGAATGTGAGAAAAAATAGGTGCTTTTGAAGAAAGACTGTCTTTATCTTATAAGAAAAAATATACATAGCATATTCATTATCAGTCGTGATATCTTTAATGCATTTAATGAAAAAAAAAAATTCATTCCACAGACCTCAAAAATGTGTAAGATTTAGTCTTTCTTCTTCAGGTTAAACTTAATTCTTTTGAGAAATGTCATACTCAGTAATTCTCCCCAACATGTCCCATGGTAGCATCTGCATTTAATAATAACTATGCTTATATACAACTTAAAATGAATGTGTGGTATAGCTCTTGGAAATTCATACATATTAATATTTTTCTTTGCATACATAGTATACTCACAATTTTTTAATTTTAAGACTTAAGTGTAACAGGTACAAAAGCTATACAATAATTTTTATCTTTTAGTAACTTGAAGTGCTACTGGGCTATTTACAGTAGATGTTTTAATTCTATAGACTTCAACACAAAGCAGAGCACTGAAGGGTAGCTAAATTTGGAAGTTTGGATAGACTTGTA
Source organism: Eidolon dupreanum (assembly GCA_028627145.1). Classification (NCBI taxonomy): domain Eukaryota; kingdom Metazoa; phylum Chordata; class Mammalia; order Chiroptera; family Pteropodidae; genus Eidolon; species Eidolon dupreanum. The sequence goes on along the minus strand of CM053505.1, from coordinate 50,421,723 downwards.
CTTTAAATTAATGTACTTTAAATGTGAAGTCTTGTCTTTGTTATAGAGTAGTGGTACTATAATTACATATACTGCCTAAAAAATAAAATTTAAAATGTCAAACATCCTAAGCTATTGAGATTTCACATTATTACTAAACCTCAAGGGTAATTTCCCTTTATAAACATTACTGCACAGTTCGATTTAGAACTAATAAGTTCCTTAATTATCATGTAGTCACAAATCTATAATTACTGTGTGATTCCATTTATATGAAATTCTAGCAGAGAGAGACAAAAATTAACCGATAGTGACAGAAAGCAGATCAGTAGTTGCCTAGGACAGAGTAAAGGAAGTGTGACTAAAAAGGGGCATAAGGTAACTATTTAATTTGATGGAAACTATTCTGTAACTTAATTGTGGTGATGCTTGCATGAATGTGCACATTTGTTAGAACACATTGAACTCTACATAAAAATTGGTATAATTCACATGTAGATTATATTAAAATAAAGTTAGATTTTTAGAAGGACAGAAAAATAGTGTATGGTAATAGGCCCTTCAAAAGGTTTATAGCTAAAATGGCCATAATATTGTATGGTCTTTTGAAATTTAGAGAAAGTATTCCACTCTGTATAGAATTCTTTTTATCTTGTGAAAACTACTTATCTGCTTTCTGTCACTATAGGTTGGTTTTTCTTCAGTAGTTTTAAATTGAGAGCTAATCTGGGTAAGGATGAAATTGTCTCAAAGTGCCAAGTAATGAGCCAATCCAGATTTTTAGACCTAAACTTTTATTCAAAGATGTAATTTTAGTGCTTGCAACAATCTGTACTTAAGAATCGAATAAAAAAGGCTAATTGGATCAAGAAACATTCTTGGATATTCAATTAGATGTACATATCACTTTGCATATGTAAGAAGAGCAGATGCATTTAACTGTGGCTAGACTTTACATGTTTTTTAAATGATGAGGAAATCAATATTAAATACCTGTGAAATAGGTAAGCATAAATGTTAAGTAGTAGCTATCTGCAGGTTTGCAGAGTTAAAAAGTTAACAAATTGAAGATATCTAAATTACAGGATTGTAATTCAAGAATCAAAAGTCTTGTTTTGTTCCCCTTCTTAAAATCAATGTGTTATACTTTCTTATATACAGGTATGATGCAGATATATATATTTTTTCCAAATGTGACATTTACATAATTTTTAAATGTTGAAAAGAGATAAGGAATGGACATAGAATACTTCATTGTTGGAATTTCTTTGGTTTAGAATTCATTTGATATACACAAGCCTCATTCTCACTATTTATCTTCATATCTTCACACATATCTTCACACATATTATAAAAATATACAGGCCTAAAATCATTCTAATTTTACAATTGTTTCTTATTCTCAATTAGGAGAAAAATGAGATTTTGAATACTCAGAAGCAATGTAGTGTTCTAAAAATATCACTGGACCTAATTTAGCACCTTATAAAAGTAAAATACCTTCTTCAACTTCATCTTACTCATATTTAAATGGAGATTAATATTCTCTTCCTTAGCTATTCACAGGGGTTTTGAGGATCAAATAATATGATACATGAGAAATGAGAAAGTTCTGTATAAACAAGAGGCAGTTTCATTATTATGCTTGTTTTCGGTCACTCAATGTTTATTGTCAAGAAATATGTATTAGATTTCTACTGTTAATATATTGTGAAAAATTAATAAACAGAAACCTATTTAAAATGGAGTTGGGAGGCTAGAAGAGGAAGCATTCACACACGTGTCACTCAACACACACTACTAACTCCAACAGGAAGAGCTGTACCTTGTATCTCTGACAGGAAGTGAAGCTACATTTGTACCTCAGCAGGAGGAAGAAAAGATTCCTTCTGCCCAGTTAACACCTCAACCAATGGGGACTGCCATAAGATAGCCAATGAAAAGTCACTATACTTAAAACTTTCAGTTTCCTCAAATAAACTCTTTGTTTACAACAGGTCATTCTTAGTCCATAAAAGAGCTTCCTTTTCTTTGTTTCTCTAGACTTTTGTGTGGTTTGCCTTTAAACTTTATGTCCAGGATTGCAGTTCTTTGTTGTTCCTGAAGAAACCCATTTTTTTTCCTGAAGAAATAGCTGGCTGTTTGTTTGTTTACGATCAAAAATATTATTTGGAACTTTAACTTAGTCATTTTTCTTTAAAGTACAAAACCTATATACTTATGTCATTTAGATAATTATTTACAGACATATGAAATCAGTATTTATTTTTATTTGTATTTTTTAGATTTGACATTCAATAGTATTTTATGTTAGTTTTAGGTGTACAGCATAGTAGTTAGACATTTATATAATTTATGAAGTGATTCTCCTGATTACTCTATTACCTACCTGACACTATACATAGTTATTACAATATTATTGACTATATTCCCTATGCTTTACTTTACATCCTTGTAACTATTTTGTAACTACCAATTTGTTTGTACTGCTTAATCTCTTCATCTTTTTTTTTTACTTTATTGAAATATAATAGGCAATTAATTCCTCATATTTACATTGTACAATTCAATTAGTTTTTTTTTTCAATTATAGTAGGCATACAATAATATTAGTTTCGATTGTACCGCATAGTAATTAGAGATCTATATAACTCAAAAAGTGATCACCCCAATAAATCTAATACCCCTCTTCCCCCTTACATATTTATTAAAACATTACTATCTTCCTTGTTCTACATTTTATATCTCCATGTCTATTTTGTAATTATCCTTCTGTATTTCTTAATCCTTTTGCCCTTTTTTGCCATCACCCAACTTCCCTCCCATCTAGTAGCCCTCAAAATATTCTCTGTATCTATGAGTTTGTTTCCATTTTTGATGTTGTTTTTTATTTTGTTATTTAGATTTCACATGTATGTGAAATCACGCAATACTTGCCTTTCTTTATCTGATCCATTTCATTCAATGCAATGCCTTCTGGCTCCATCAAAGCAATATCTTTTTCCATCTCCTTCCTTTTAGTCTGTGTGTATCTTTTAATCTGAAGTGAGTCTCTTGTAGGCAGCATATGTATGGATCTTGTTTTTTTTATCCATTCAGCCACTCTATCCTCTGGTTGGAGTACTTAATTCTTATCTATTTGAGGTACTTGTTGATATGAATGTAGTTGGTACCATTCTTTATTCTTGTTTTGGATACATGCTTTTTTCTTCTTAAAGAAGTGCCTCGAACATTTCCTGTAATACTGGCTTGGTGTTGATAAATTCCTTTAGCTTCTTTTTGTCTGGGAAGCTCTTTATCTGTCCTTCAACTCTAAACGATAGCTTTGCTGAATAAAGTATTCTTGGTTGTAGATCCTGGGTTTTCATCACATTGAATATTTTGTGCCAAGCCCTTCTGTCCTGCAGAAATCAGCTGTAAGTCTTATGGGTGCTCCGTTGTAGGTAACTAACTTCTTTTCTCTTGCTGCTTTTAAGATTCTCTCTTTGTATTTAATCTTTGACATTTTAATTATAATGTGTCTTGAGATGGACCTCTTTGGGTTCATTTTTTGAGGGGACTCTGAGCTTCCTGGGTTGTATATTTCCTTCACCAGGTCAGAGAAGTGTTCCGTCATTATTTCTTCAAGTAGCTCTTTGACAACTTGTTGTCCTTCAGGTACCCCTATGACATGGAGATTTTTACATTTAATTGTGTCCCATAACCTCTTAAATTATTAATATAGTCTTGGCTTTTTTTCCTGTCATTCTAATTGTCTTTGGCGTCTCCATTCTCTATATCAGTGATTTGATCTTCTTCTTTATCCACTCTCCTAATTCCTTCTAATATCCTCTTCATCTCAGATAATGTGTTCTTCATTTCTCACTGGTTCCCTTTTATAATTTGCATTTCCATTTTTTAAATTTTTTATCTCTTTGTTAAAGTTCTCACTGAGTTCAGGTACTCTTCTCTTAATTTCATTGAGCATCTTTATAATCAGTGTTTTGAACTTTGCATATGTTAGATTGCTTGACTCCATTATTCCTGGATCTCTATTCTGTTCTCTCATATGGTTTCTGCTTCTTCGTCTTCCCATTTGGGCTGACTTTCTGTGTCTGTTTCTGTGTATTAAGCAAAGCTCCTAAGTCTCCCGGTCTTATTATCATGGCTTTGTGTGGTAGGTGTCCAGAGGCAGCTGAGAGGTTCAGCTTCAGGCCAAGTTTATCCCCAGCCTGTGCCCCTCTGGGGCCACCTGTTAAGTTTCAGCAAGCAATCCACAGACACTGTGCTTATAGTTGCCTCAAGAGGCCAATCAGAACCTGAGGCTAACTGTCACCATTGTGAGTCTTGGCACTGCTTAATCTTGGCACTGGACTCACTGAGGACACACCTGGATATGGCTTGGGTGGGGCTACCAGTTGGAGGAGGTGGAGTTTCAGGGAATCCTCTGGGCGGAACCTCTGTTATCCAATTTGAGGACATCTCAGCTGTGGTGGTGCTGTGTCTGGCACACTGGGAAGGGGGAGGGCTCAACAGAAGAAGAATGGATACCACCAGCACTTCTGTACAGAGTAAGTCTCACCTCAGTCCTCACTCTGAAAATTCAGTGTTCCTCTATAAGTCGCTAGTGCCCTCCATGCAGCCGAATGGAAGCCGGTGCTCAGATTGAGCAGGTCCATCACCACAAAATTCTGCTCGCCAACCAGGCCCCTTTAAGAGGTGTCTGCAGCTGCTGCAACTTCTATTCCACTCACCCTCTGGGGACCAGGCAGCCTAACATCTTTGCCCCCTCCTTCCTTCTACCATTGCAGGTTGGCTAATTATTTTTCTCCCTAGTTGTAATGCTTCTATTCATCTAGATCCCAGGCAACTTTACTTGCTCTTTGCTCCGTGTTTCTGTCACAGCTTTGACATGGTCACAAGGGTTGAACAAAGTCTCTATCATCTACATCATTTTTTCATCCCCAGATCAGCATTTAATAACTATAGGCACCAGGCCTGGCTGGCCCAAGGTCTTGCTGTGATCCAAGGTCTGGCTATGACCCAGGCCTGTGGCTAGGAATATGATTCCAGACTTAGAAAGTATGTAAACATACTTCAGCTTTTTGTATCACACATGTGTAGCTGAACGCTACTTTTTTACTCTGCTGTGTGAGGAGCCATGAGGTCCCCCAGAGAGTGGAAAGGGAGTGCAGAAGGAGAGCACAAGAAAAGGGGAGCAGGAGAAGTTCATATAAGACTGCGTGCCCTGTGCAAAGAGTACAATCCCCAATAGAGCTGCACTTCCCAACAGAAGTGCGCTCCGCACAATAAAGTTGGTACCTATCGTTTCATCCTCATGTCTGCCTCTTGTGAATTCTTCCAACTGGGCGTCTCAATGTCAAACCTTCCCTTCTCAATCAGCAATACAGCTGACACTTGGCAGAGCCTACGTGATCTGCTGGGCCCTGACAATAGCTCTACAGCAGCACCATATTTCAAGCTTCAGTTTAACTTAGATCCAAAAACTAATTTAACTCTTTGTATTTTATTTTTTAGAAACAGGATAATCTATTTCCCTTACTCCTCCAAGAACCTGATACTATCATCTACGATGGAAATAATTCATGCAAGAGAATATATGCACCTTGAAGTATGATATCAAATTGAATTAACTACCATAATTTCTGGAGATTATGAATTATAGAATAATACACTATTAAAATAAAGATCAATATTTTAAATTTGAGTATTTAAGTCATTCTTTTCATGTAAATCTGAATTCTGTTCAGAATTTATAAGCATAAGCACACAGGTATTAGTATGCTTAAATTATGAAATATAATACCAATATCAATGACTAAATATATCTTCTTACTTAGTCCAAAATGTTTTATAAAGTTATATCTTACAAGCACATGAAAATTTGACTGTGGTCTCTCTGTAAGCATTGTGACCTGTATATGTTTATAGACTAATTAGGCACACTATTCAAAGATTATACACATATGTATTAATGTATTTATGTAATTAATTTTATTTATGACATTTGTGACCTCTAATGACCCATTTAGGTAGATTTACAAAATATACCTCAGAAATAGAATATAAACATTTGTCATCTCTTGCCACCAATTCATTCCATTTTGGGCATTAGTGTTCACTGATAAAAACAGAAAGGTAACTATCTCCCTTAATTTGAAAACACCCAGCCATGTGGCTATCTTTATTAGCCATGAGGTTCTAGTAACTGAGTTACAATGAGTAAGCCCCAGAGAAGAGGAGAGAGATTACTAGGAAGATATGTCCTAAGACTTGAGTAACTAAGATAAACATTGAAATGAGAAAAGCAGTATAAATATGGAAATAATTAAAGCAGATAAAATAGGCTTTGCAATTTTATTATATGTGGCTCTAAAATCACCTACTATCATCATGGTTAAAATAAATAATTTCAACCATAATGGCAAAAGAGCTGACTTCAGAACTAAATCCACAATATAATGAGCAAGATGTCTATTCTCTAAAAAGTTCTAGTATATTTATTAGGTTCACTTATCTATAAAAATACATAATAAATCGTTCCTCAATATATATGAATGATATAACTTTATAAAAATGAATTATCCTATGTAAGTTCAAGTTGAACATGTGACAAACAGAATTTAAATTCAGAATCAAAATATCAATTTGCAAAGATTGTGTTATTTTGGTATTTTAGTAAGTGAGCTAAGCACTATTAATGTTTTATTTTATTTTATTTTATTTTATTTTATTTTATTTTATTTTATTTTATTTTATTTTATTTTATTTTGTGTTGTTGGAGCTTTTAGTTATAGTTTAATAATAAAATGAAAATTTGGTATAAATTCAAAGACATATTGATATATTTGAAAGATATTATGATAACACAATTTTCTATTGTCAAAGCAAAATTAGCTTCAATATCACTTGGTCAATGCTAACTGATCAAAAGGAAGACTCATTATAAATGTCAGGGGTTGACCTTCTAATCTGACTCAAAATAGAGAATTTCTAGACCATCTCTATAATTATGGATGCCAGTATGTCTCCCATATAATCCCCCATGGAGATATTCACATTTTCCTTTAATGTTGGCTAATTTCTTAAATGAAATAATTTTTACATAATAGAATATCAGGTTTCCCTTCTCAGTTCAGTGTCTATTTGGAAAACCTACTTTATTGTCATTCAGCATAATTTATACTTAAAGATATAACTAGATTTTTAGCCCAAGATGAAGTATAAGGTCATAAATGTAGCATAAAAATACAAGTATATGTGAAAGTAAAAAAGAATTATGTTATCATTTTATGTTAACATAAAAAAAAAACTTTCTTACATAAAGAAAGAGTAGTTAGTTACTCTGTATATGTTATTTCTTTATAGGTAAAAATCACAGAACTTTAAGTAGTTTAATTTTTAGAATAGAAATTCACTTTTTAAAAGTTCAACCTAAATACATGAATATAAATTTTAAATAATTGCTAAAGTGGTTTTTATGTAAAGCCCCAAACTCAAAAGTCTTATATATTCAGCAAAAATAACAATGACATTTGCTAACATTTGAAATAACCCACATAAGCTTCAGCAGAAGATTTATAGTCTCTTTCATTCCAATATTCTCATATAGACAACTTTCTATGGTGTTTGGTTTTGTCTCAATATTAATTTTCTGTTTAAAAATAAAATGCTAAATCGGGTGTTAATGGATGGTTCTTAAATTGGTTTTTCCTAACAGAAACATAGTAATAAAATGGTCAAGCAGCATGTAAACTAATATGTACAAAGTAGCAATATAAATCAAAGTAAAGTAAAGGAACCTAGTTCAAATTTTGTCCAGGTACATTTTATCAGGACATTTCATGACAACATATTTCTGTAGGTCTGTTTGCTCTTCATAACCACTTTCCTCTAGGAAAAGCTAAAGTGCCGATTACTTAAAAAATTCCACTTTACTTTTTTCTGGAATAAGAAATTCAAGGCTTTTGGGATGCCAGGTAAATGCGCTTGATATCCACACAATAGATATTTCATATTTAATTTAAGGCAAACTTTGTTTCTTTAAAGTATACTTTATACACTTTGATAATTTCTCTTGAGCAACTGGTTTCCTTTAAAGACTTTTTTTTTATTTTGCGTTTCAAAGGCTAAATCAAAACTCACATTTGAGTTTTTTAATCCCAAGTACTTCTCATTTGAACTTCTGAAGAAGAAACAATGACTATATTAAAGCTGGAATAATGTAGACATTTCTTACTGATGAGATTTTGAATAATAAAGCAAGAGTTTTCATATGAAATATCTCATTAGAATTTGCACAAAACCCTGTGAATTGGCCATATGTCATCCCTATGGGCAACTTAAATAGATAAAGTGACTTTGAAAAGGTTGCACAGTCAGGAAATGACAAGAACACTGATCTTGTCCATTCCTTGTTAAATTACACTGCATTACTTCTAGGTCCAGAGTACACATAAGGACATATCCCTAAGCCAAATTTACAATTTGTAAGCTATTTAGGAACTAATGAGGCATTTATATAAGTTCTTGATACATTTCAAATTATTCCCATAGCAATATTGAATGTTGAGAGGTTAGACAATTTCAATTAAATGGTTGTTTGTGAAGTGAAATTAGGTGTACATGAGCATGGCCCTAGGTTTTACAAAGTATGAGTTTGTGACCTTGGCCAAGTTATTATTTATGAGCTTTCATTTCCTCATTTGAAGAATAGGGGTAATAATACAAACCTCAACTAACTTTTCTGAAGATTAAATGATGTGATAAGGGCAGATGAAAACACTTAGCATGTTACTTAAAAGGTATTGGACTCTCAATTCAATGTTAGTTCCCCTTTCTGCCTCTTATCTGAAAAATAATAGCCATAAAAGTCTTACTTAACCAAACCCCATAAGCTTTGATGGTTTTTAAAACATCCCTCTTTGTACTGCATTATAAAATTTTTAACAATTACCGAAGGTATAGGTCACTAAATATGAATTACCATTATGAAGAATACAAAATCTTAAAAATCTGATATATCAATTGTATAGCTATTTTTCAAAATAATAGGTTGACACCTGGGGTTTATTATCATACAATTGTCTATTGAGTTATCATGGTTGGTGGCCTTGTGCTTCATGATGCACTTAAAGCATGTACTCATATGCCAACAAAATATAAATTGTCTTGGGCTAATGCAATAAAGCATACTTAGGCGATTTGAGAAACACCTAAAGTGTAATAAAGTCATTTCTAATAACTTCCTAAAATCAGATTACAACTCAAATATGTAAATACATGACTATATTCTTATTAATGTTTGCACACCCAGAATAAGGACTTCTGTGAGTAAAAACGTGTTTGCCTTGAATGAACACATATTAAACAATAACTAGTCACAATATTTTTCACAGTGAAAAAAATATTTCTGCATTTAGTTCCAGCAGTAAAAATATAATGACAATTTTTTTAATTTCTTTTTTTACCTTAGTTAAAATAAAAAGTGTATAGTAAATAATATTTTTTTACTTCATAATGCTTTGATAGTGTACATGCCAGGGAGCATGAATAGAGAGGAAAAAGCTAGGAATTTCAAAAAAATAATAAATTTCTTAGAGAATCAAAATTACCAACATAATGAAATTCAAATATATCACAAGTAGACAAATATATCTGCAAATTAATGATATTTACAGACAATGTTTGCTATGGTTTGGAAAAAAAATGAATTAATAGACTATAGGAAGATTTATACCTATCAAGTTGACTGGAAGTTTGTAGAATATGTGTGTTTGGGATTTTAGTATCTACATTATTTAAGTAGCCTTAGTATAAACCCAGAACTACATTGAGAGACGGAGAGAGGAAGGAGGGGAGGGGGAGGATAGTGGGATTAGGGAGAGAAAAAAAGAGAGGGATGGAAAGAGGGAATAAATTATAAGTGGGTGACACATATGATACTGTGTTTTCATAGATTTTTTTTCCTCAGAACTCAATATCTTTGACATGATTTTTATTCCTCTATGATTTATAATATATTAAAGAGAACAAATCAGTCAATACAACCTGAAAATCGGCCCAAGTTTATATTCTTTTTTTTAGGGCTTTTAAAGTCAGGTTAATTGAAGTTTATATATAGTAAAATTTGTCCCTCTTAAGTATATAGTACCCTGAATTTTTATAAACATATATGGTCAAATAACTATCACTAAAATCAGATATAGCTTATTTTTATCATACAAAGTTCTATCATGCCCTTTTGTAGTCAGTCTTTTCCACCCAACCTCAATCCTTGTCAACTACTGATTTGTTCTGTTACAATGGTATTTTTCAGAATATTCTATAAATGAAACTATACAGTATGTAGCCTTTTGGCTCTGGCTCTTTATGCTTTAATGCTCTTGAGATTCATCCATTTTGGGTTTTTATTTTATCTTTTTTTACATATATCAGTATTTTATTTTATTTTATTTTATTGCTGAGTAACATTTTATTATATGAATATCCCCACAATTTGTTTACTCATTAATCAATTAATGAACATTTGGGTAATTTCCAGTTTGGGGAGATTATAAATTAAGTCTACTCTTTTAATTGTGTAGGGGGCAATGTGTCTTCTATATATCTTTTCTAAAACAAGTCATTTATATGACTAGTATCACCCATTCCAACAAAACTCTTTTATGTATAAAGATATTTTAAAATGGTTCCCTTCTAAGGATTATCTTTATTTTTTCTGAAATAATCAAGTTTTGAAAAATATTGTGCTTACTATAGTTACTTTAATGATATGTAATATAAATTCCAAAACATGGGTCAGTTTTTACTATTTAAACAAGCAGGTTTGCTAAAGTAGGAGAAATGGGGTGGGAGAGACATTCATTTCAACTTCTCTGTGTTACATAAGAAGATAAGAACAATGCAATATGCATATGATGTCTTATTGAATTGTATACTTGAAACCTATATAATTGTATAAACCAATGTCACCCAAAAATTTACTTAAAAAATTTAAAAAAAGAATGATGTGAGGAACAAATCAGGAAGAATGAAAACCGTATTTCACCACTTTGTTACTCCTCAGTGTGTAGGTGGTGGCATTCAATGAAGCTGGATGGAGAGACTAAGGTAGAATATACTGTATGATAGTTAAATTGAATATGTTCAGAATAGAGTCCATGATTTTTAAATTGTTTGTATGAATATCTTAACAGATTTGTTAAGATATGATGAAAAGTTTGCTTTTTAAAATGTGCAATTCATTGGTTTTAGTATATTCAGAGTTTTGCAATTATCAGCACTATCACCCATGCTTGTTTGGGTATTCCTCTGAATGGTTAGAGCTATTTACCCAGGCTCTCTAACTTTTTACCAAATTTTAAGATACTTCAGCTTTAGAAGCTTTTACTCTAACAGTTGTCTGATGCTTTGGGGGTATATTAAGACCAACATTTTACAATCTTAAGAATGAAGTCCCATACATCCTCACATCTCGTATATCTAGAAAGAGGAATGTGGATTTGCATATTTTTTTTACTTTAATGTTACTAATCAGGAAAAATAAGAATGTCATCTACACATCTACATGTGTCTCAACAATTGATAGTATTTTGTTTCTAACCATAAACAATAAACACTTAATTAACATATGGGTGTATTTCTGCCAGCTTGAAATTTAGAGGATACTGTGTTTGAAATCATTTCTGGATCATTTATCATAACACAGTCATAAGATACATTTTCTCTTCTGGAGCACCAATTATTTTTACCATGAAATGTTTAACAACTATTTGAATTATCCTATTTTCAGTAGTGAAGAGGGCCAATGACAACTGTAAACCAACACTGAGAATGTAGAAGAGAGACCTTGGGACAGAAAGGTTTACCATACGCTGATAAAGGAAAGAGGAAGAAATGAAAAAAGTATCTTACTGGTTTAGTGTTTGAATTTAATGGGCAGTAATATTTTTAAACTACATTCTGTATTATGTATCTGGTCATCTCTCATTCCAACCATCCATTTATCAATACCTTCATTCATCCATCCGTTAACCTATGATTTGGTACTATGGAAATTTGGAAATAGTGAAAAAAAAAAGAAGAGATTAAGATGTATAAATTGCCAGTTGTGAAAATAGTCACAACGATGTTAAGTACAGCATATCCAGGAATATAGTAAAAAATATTGTAGTAACTATGTATGGTGTCAGATGGGTACTAGACTTATTGCGGTGATCACCTTGTATGTTTTATAAATGTCTAATCACTATGTTGTACATCTGAAACTGATATAATATTGTATGTCTCCTGTAATTAAAAAATTAAAATAATTTTTAAAAGAATTCTGCAATGCTAATTTTCATATGATAGAAATTTATATGAATAAATTCTTGAACATTTGTCGTTTCAAAAAAAGAATATTATCTAATAGGGCTGACAGAAGGACAAAAATGAGATACCATGCTATGCAGGTCTTTCAACAAATATTTCTTGCATTTAAACCATGTGAACCAGCAGATTTGATCTAACATGGTGTCACTTTGGGTTCCAGTGTAACCTGGGACAGAAATGGCAATGGGATTACAAGCAATTTCCAGAATTCAAAGGAATATTTACTTTCATTCAAAATACTTATTATCTGCTTACTATATCTGGTAGGCACTCTCATGGGTACTGAGAATATAAAAATACATATGTCACAGACTTACACTTTAGGAGTTTACAATCTATTTTCCTGGTATTTAAGGTAACCACCCTTTACAGTAATTCTGTTATTAACAACTTCATTTAAAATGATGAGGAAACTCAGGTGCAGAATGATTAGTTGATTTGTCCCAGGTCACAGAGCTAGAAAGCATCAAGGAGCAAGAATTTGAACCCAGATAATCTAGCTCGAGTCCATATTCCTGAAAAATGTGTTGTAGTTATAATGTTTTCCATAGTGAATACTAAATAAATGAACAAATCATAAGAACATAATTCCAGTAAACTACACATTTTATGCAGAGAAAAAAATTATACTACTTTTTCATATTATCCCAATAAAATAATAAACAATACAAGAAAAAACAAAAATTTATTTTGTATTAACATCTTGTATGCTATGAAAATATTTTTCTTGAAGTATGAATTTTAGCTTTCCTAAGAAGTAAACATAATTCATTTCTTATAGCTATAACATTTAAGGTTGTATAAGTAATTGAAAAATAGAAAATGAATCAAAGTGTGTTTCTGGGTCATCAAAATATTGGTATGTATATATCAACTAGATCTCTATTTTTACAAAAAATTTTTTAAATTTGGAAATTAAATCACACCAACAATCATTGGTAATAAGAGAAACTTAACATGATAAATAAAATATTTTTCAATTGTATTAAAATTGGTAAAATATTAAAATATTTTTCAATTGTATTAAAATTTATATAATAAATTATAAAATACTACAATTAAATATGAAAAGAAACATCACTTTAGTAAATATAAAATCTTGATGATATATTTCTCTTTAATAAAAATGTATATTTCTCTACAAATCTTGGTCTTTTCCATCTATGAATGCAATTTGAATCCTTTAAAGGTTCAATTCAATATCACTATGATAAAAATTTGAATTATGTGAATCCCCTTAAATTTCATAGAAGATCCTTTAAAACAACATTCAGTGTAAAATTACAATGGTCAAAGCAATAATAAAATGAATTAATTTTCTAATAGATATTTTACACATAGCACTTTTAACTAAAAAAAAAGGTATTACTTTTAAGTAAAAAATTCAGGTCTTCTGTCATATTTAGCTTTTTTGCATAAGTAACTGCATAAAGAAAATATATTATTATTTTTTTAGTAATTGATATAACTAAACTTTAAATTGCTTGGAAATGAATTATCTGACTAAATGTTAAGTGCTTTAAATTTAATCATTGAAAGTCGATAGCTTGTTCTCCAAAAAAGAGCTTTTTCTTTCATTTATTTTGATTTGTATTCTATAAAATGGAGGTCCTCTAATCTCAAAGTTTTAAGGAATAAGTATTTGAGAGAAAGGACTCCTTGAACCTGGCCAAAGTGAGAAAGTGTGGGGAAGAGAGAAAAAAAAATTTCTTGAAAATCTTTCATATTCCTTCAGAAACAATAATTATTTATAGTTTGAAATGATGTGTTTTCAGATGTTCATATCACTCTTCCAGACCTCAGTAGGTCAGACTATCAGTCATTTCTTCTGAATGATGAAAGTCCTGATTTTGAAGATATTTGCAAACATGGTATATAACTATGTAAGAATCTACATCTGGCATTGATGTGAATGATATTACTTTAGCCTGACCTGAAAAAAAGTAGTTGGCAAATAGTTTTGTTCCTCCAGTATATTTGAATGCATCTCACACTTAAGTTTTATCCATAAAAGGAGTATGTAGCCTAAAGAGGCTCCTCTGAATATATCTACTTTGATTTTGACAATTCACTGAGCTGGATAATGCTTGCTTTTTTCAGGGCTGTTAAAACCTTTTCTAGCTGTTTGAAAATACATTGTGTGAATGTTCCTAAATTAGACTTTCAAAAATCTGTCTCTGTATTCTTGCCACAATGATTTTCAAATTTCTGTCTGAAAGATGAGAAGATGGGGGGAAACTATTTACTCTGACTTCTAGAAATAACAACAACAAAAGAGAAAATGCTGTTCACCCTTCTATACATTAACTGGAAGATTAAGCCATAAATATATTCTGTTTAGATTACACTGTGCCACATATCAGCTTTTGATATACAGCACGGTAACATCATATCCCAAACCAAGTAAAAATATAGCTAAGCGGAGAGCCAAAGCAAAAATACATAAAGAACAGAATCATCTTAAATATACTGATTATCAAAAAAAGTTGGAGACTGTATTAATCCAAAAGCTCAGTAGTTATTCAGTCCATATGTACAGAATAAGATAAATCAGGGCAAAAAGAGAATGGCTGGTGTGAAATCCTAATTTTTCCAAATTATACACATGGAGGATAAAGATCAAAAATGTTTAAGTTTTAAGGACTACCAGAAAACAGGAAAAAACTGAAACACGAAAGAAATTATTTCCAAATACAAATTGTACATTATTATTACTATAATAACTTTAATATATTTTTATAGTCTTAGACTTCATATTATAACAGAGGATATATCATGCATAGAAGATTACATGTTTCAAACAACCATCAAAATGTAAGATAACATTACAAACATATCTTACTACTTTCAAGATACACCCTAAAGAAGAGAAAATAACACATTACTTTTTCTCTTTTTTCTGCTTTGGATTTTATTTATTGCATCTATCCATGTATATGTATAGACATATATTTACAGTTCCTCTTTGTTATTATTTTATTTTAATTTAATTTTGTAAACTCAAAGGAGTAGCTGTATAATAAGTTTTAAATTTGAATATAACACTTCTTAATCCCATGAGAAAGTAAGCTGGAGGCAAAAATGTTTGAGAAGAACCTGGAATGAAGATTTTTTTAAATATATATATATTTAATTTTAATACTAATGGATGTCTTGCTAAAATTGACTGTAAAAATAACCTTATACAAATAGAAAGCTATTTTAAGTAAACTAGTTTAATAAAATATTTTCACTCTTTCTAATAATGCTCTAATTATTTACATTGCTCATTGTAACCTCTCAAGAAAAAATAAAATCTCTATTTCTCTTGTACCCTTCTCATGCTTACTTTGTTTGGATCAATCATCATGCAATGCTTGGAGAAAAAAAAGCAAAAAGAATCTACTGCAATATCAATAACAATATAAAAAAACCCAGCATAATATCTTTAATTAACTTTTCCAAGGAATTGATGGAACTTTCTAAAGTTTATGTTTCTCAACAGATTTATTTCTTTAGAGCATAAAACTCTATAATTCTATATTTGGCATCAGTATTTTCTCACAAAAGTATGCTATCAGTTTGAAAGGTCTAATGTAAACGAAGTCTACACACATAAAAATCACCAGCAGAAACTAGCATAGTGTCCATTTAGTGGTGTAGAGGTCAATATTTAACCACAGTCTCAGAAGGGGGAGAAAAACACCCCATGTAACATATGCCAAGTCCTGTAGTATAAATACTCCCACTGTTGCCTATTTCAAGTGAAGGACATGATATCACTAGATGGAGTTGGAAAAAGATATGCACAATTGGTTCTCACAAGTGGATACTACTCGGTTCCCGTACACCACTGTTAGTATATCTTTAGTATAAGTGGTTACAAATATAGTGAGGCATACTAGGGACAGATTTTTTATTCATACCCTGCCAAAATGAACTTCCTGAAGTACAGTTCTGACTCCCCAACACCCAAATTATAAATGTCATCAGAGCTCCTTTATCTGGCATCCAAAACCCAAATCTAACATTTTAAATTTTCTTCTAACACTTCTATTTAATACATTTAACCAAATAGAACTGAATTATTCTATGTGTATCAGTGTATACCAGAAATTTTTTGTTTGTTTTTTAATAGTCCTGTTATTACACATGTCTAAACTTGATTTCAAAAATTTGCTCACATGCCACTTGCACAAAAAATCCTTTCCTTGCCTGAATATGTCTCTCCTCTCCTTCTTCTGGTCTCCCATGGCTTTGACTCTTTATCTCCTTTCTGGAATTAATCAGTTTCTTCCTCAAATTATAATGATCTGTTTGTATTTCTCATTTTCCCTAATTTGACTGTGAGTTTCCTAAGGGCAGGCACCAAATGTACTTTATATTTCCCAGAGATTCAGGACACTGAACTTGTTGAAATAAGTATTTGTACCTAATTCATTTATTAGAACACAAAGATCAAGAAAATCAATGTTGTCATTTTAGAAGAATTATTATCAGTTTTATCAAAATGTAATTTAAAGCTTATTTTTATTGGTAATTGCCATGTAGCTTTCTCCTTAGAAATCCCTTCTATAATTCATCAAAAAAGAAACAATAGCTATGAGAAGGCCAAGAACATATGACCATATAGGTGTTACATATCATATAAATTATTTAAGGTACAATTTTTGTGCATCATTTGACATAGTACAGAGTTCCCTCCACCCTCAATTCATTGTACTACCTAAGGTTTTAACTTTCAGCTTAATTGTACTTACATTAATAAAAAAATTGTAGCAGTACCTCTTAACTAAGTCAAAAGACTTTTCTTTTAATAACAAGAATTAAAAAATTTGGTCCTGACGATAGATTGCTAAGGAACACACCTAAGTTTTAAGATTTAAAACTCCAGAGTAGTTGCAAACATGGCTGTGAGCAGGTAGATAACCTACATGTAGAGAACAACAACAAATACAGCAAAAACCCTGTGTAATCAAAATGTATAAGGTGGGTAAAAGCTGCACAAAGTCAGATGCTTAAATTTCACATATTTAAAAATGCTTTAAAGGTCTCTGCTTACTTACCAATATGATAAAGCCATGAAGAGTTCTGGTCAACAAGGAGAAGTAAACACTGTGCTTGTCTCCTCTCATGAACACATCAAAATTATAACAAAACTGCAGAACAACCATCATTGAAAATCGACTGAAACCTAGCAGAATAGAAGTCCTAAAACTGGGAACATACAATAGAGGCCACTTTGAGAGTAGTGGGAAGGGCAAAGATGCAAAATGAGCTGGTCCCACATTCGTGTGTGGAGATTAAAAATCGGGAGTGATATCTTGGCTGTGGAGGTTCCCCCAGATGAGTGAGAGGTCCAAACCCCATACCAGGCTTCCTGTCTCAGGGTACCAGGGCCATAAAGAAGAGGTCCCACAACTTCTGGCTATGAAAAACCAGCAGAGATTGTGGCCGAGTGAGACAGAGGGCAGCTGAAGAACAAGGCGTTTCTCTTAAAAGGCCCATGCACAGACTTACTCACTGATTGACTCATTTGCTCTGAGCTCCAGCACTGGGGCAACAGCTTGAAAGCCACCAGGGAATTATGAGAAGAAATTGAATTATCTGGTTTCAGGGAGAGGGCTGGAGGGGCAGCTTTATCCAAGACAGATGTGCTGGCAGAAGCTATTGTTCTTTTGTTGAGCCCTCCCATCACCTAGTGTGCAGATACAGGTGGGTGGCATGTCTGAGTCTCCATGAACCTAGCTCACATTGTTCACTCTGAACTAGTGATTACCTGAGACTTTGCCCTTCCCAACTTGTGGACCCACCCACGCCTCTTCTAATGACTTTTTCATATAAATGGCCTGTCTTAGTTCATGCTGCTGACTTTCCTAAAATTACTAAAAATTCACAAACCTCAAGTAAGAAACATCTGGCCTCAATGTGCACCATACATCTCTCTAAGCAGCCCCAAGCCTAGTACTAGTAGCACCTGGCCTCGTTTTGCAGTTTAGCCTTTCCCAACACCTCCAAGCCCAACACAAGTGGCATCTATCTGTGATCACTTTGTAGCTCTTACCAAGTGGTCTCAGACAGGGCACAGGCAGTGGCTGATCTTGGCCTACATCAGCCTTCTCCCAAAAGACCTCAGAACCAACACACCCAGTGGCCAGCTTCAGACCACATCAGCCCTACCTAACCATCTCCATAAAAACACACCAAAAAAGCAGACTAGGAAGGCACTAGAGCCCTGCTAAATTGAATCCTTCTCTGTAGGGTCAGTCCCTGCACAACAGCTTCTCCACTGCAGTCATGTCCAGCCCCCACAACCAATTAGCCTGAGAGTCAATCCTTCCCACTGATGTGCAAACAGCAACCGAGGCTCCACTACAACAGGAGGGCAAACACAGCCCACGCAAAGGACATGACTACAGCATGGGGCTTAGATGACCAAGGAGACTAAGCCACTTGGCCTCACAGGACACCTACTACATAAGCCTACTCTACTAAGACAAGGAAACATAGCAGACTTACCTAATATATAGAAACAAATACAGGATGGCAGCCAAAATGGGGAAATAAAGAAACATTTCTCAAGTGAAAGACCAGAACAGAGCTCCAGGAAAAGACTAAACAAAATGGAGACAAGCAATCTACCAGATGCAGAGTTCAAAACACTGGTTATAAGGATGTTCAGCAATTTCAGTTAGAACTTGAGCAAAGAGATAGGAAACATAAAAATTGAAATAAAAAACATAAAAAAGAATCAGTCAGAAATTATGAATAAAATAACTGAAATGAAGACTACATCAGAGGGAATCAACAGTAGAGTAGATGAAGTAGAGGATCAGATTAGCAGTTTAGAAGATAAGGTAGCAGAAAACACCCAATCTGAACAGCAACAAGAAAAAAAAATTAAATGATGATAGTTTAAGGGACCTCTGGGACAACATTAAGTGTACCAACATTCACATCATAGGGGTACCAGAAGGAGAAGAAAGAGAGCAAAGAATTGAAAACCCTTTTGAAAAAAATAGTGATGAAAAACTTCCCTATCCTTGCAAAAGAAATAGAAAAAGCCCAGGAGGTGCAGAATATCCCAAACAATATGAATCCACACAGGCCCACACCAAGACACATAATAATTAAAATGCCAAAGGTTAGAAACAAAGATAGAATCTTAAAAACATCAAGAGATAAGCAATTAGGCCTACTAGGGAGCTTCCATTAGACTGTTAGCTGATTTCTCAATAGAAACATTTCAGGCCAGAAGGATTGGCACAAAATATTCACAGCGATGAAGAGCAAATGAATTACAACCAAGATTACTCTACCCAGCAAAGCTATCATTTAGAATCAAAGGACAGATAAAGGGCTTCCGAGACAAGAAAAAGCTAAATGGGTTCATCAAATTCAAACCAGTATTACAATAAATGTAAAGAAATTTTTTTAGGAAGAAGAAGAAGAAGAAAAAGATAAAAAATACGAATAATAAAATGGCAGTAACTACATATCTATCAATGATTACTATAAATGTAAATAGTTTAAATGTTCCAATGAAAAGATATAGAGTGGCTGAATGGTTAAGAAAACAAGACCCTTATGTATGACACTTACAAGAGACTCACTTCAAATTGAAAGACACGCACAGACTCAAAATAAAGGGATAGAAAAATATATTTCATGAAAATAGAAACAAAGAGACAAAAAAAGCTAGGGTAGCAATACTTATATTAGAAAAAAATAGATTTAAAAAAAAAGGTTATAAGAGGAGACAAAGAAGATCTAAGTAATCCCACTTCTGGATATTTCTTCCAAGAAACCCAAAACATTACTTCAAAGAGACATGAAAATCCATATGTTACTTGCAGCATTATTTACAATAGCCAAAACATGGAGGCTTCATAGGTGTCCATCAATGAATAAATGAATAAAGAAGTTGTACATATACATAATAGAATATTATGGAACCATAAAAAAGAATAAAATCTGGCCATCTGTAACAACATAGATGAACCTAGAGGGTATTGTACTGAGTGCAGTAAGTTAGAGAAAGACAAACGCCATATATTTTCATTTGTATGTGGAATCTAAAAAACAAAACAAACAAATAAACAAAACAGAAACTAACTCGTAGATAAAGAAAACATTTTGAGGATTTTGAGATGAGAGGGATGTTAGGGGGATGGGTGAAAAAGGAGAAGAGATTAAGAAGTACAAAATGGTAGTTAGAAAATAGTCATGGAGATGTAATGTATAGCATAAGGAATATGGTCAATAATATTGTAATAACTATATATGGTGTCAGATGGGTGCTGGATTCATTGGGGTGATCACTTTGTAAGTTATATAAATATCTAATCACTATGTTGTACACCTGAAACTAATATAATATTGTATGCGAATGATAATTTAAAAAATATATATATACTAAAGAAAAAGAAATCCAGGAGTCCTTTTTAAATCTCTTTATTACTTACTATATATGCCATTGAATCTGCAGACATGTAATCTCATTATTTATCTGGAAAGGGAGGTTTTGGCAAGATCACAAAGAACATAAAACTGAATTTATTTCTGGAAAACAAATCAAAATGAAAAAAAAAAATTTCCTAAACAACAGCAAATATATTCATCTCAATTTGATCTTCAGCTCATCAGTAAAAACTTTAGTAGATATCATAGTCAGCAGAATTACACTCTTAAAATTCTACAGAGATTTCACTAAATCTTTTCAAGTTTATTTTATTAGTTAGAAAAAATAAATATTTTAAATAGTCAAATCCTAATTTAATAACTGGAGTATTAAATAAATTACATCCTTCCCATATTCAATAAATTTTAAATGAATTTCACTACAATTCATTGCCAGGCAACTAGGTTTTATCCTTAGGAATTTCAACAACATACTTATATGTTATTGATAAGTGGAACAAATAGTTTATTGAGTATTTCAATCTTGTAAGATTTTAAATAAGTGGGATTTTTCTCATTAACTCTATCAATCATCTATAAATGCCAGATTATACCTAATACATTGATGCTGCTATTTTAAACTTTGAGAAAGTTATGCCTATGATAGTATGTTTGTTAATGAAAGCTCCAACTATTTAAAGACAAATTAAAATATTATATTAGGATTTGTATATGACTGAACTGTGAGCACTGTGTGTTATTTTGACTAATAAATAGACAACTTGCTATTTCTGTGAAGTTTCTTATATACAGGAAATTTCACTTCTAAATTATAGCAGCTGAAGGATTACCTTTCAGCGTATGTTAATTTTTTTTCTACTTGCAGGTTTTAGCTGCATAACTATGGACCAAAGACCCATGAAAGTTTGAAAGGGAAAGATCATTTAGTACTCTGAATAAAGATTAGGAGAACATCAGTATAACTATTGTGGAAAATTGTTCATTTCTAAACACAAACTTTGAATTACTTTAAAAATTATGGGCCCTAGGGGATAAAACCTGACAATCTGCTAGAGACATTTTAGGTCTTCAGCTGTGCATAAGTTCAATGATTTATACCCCAGTCCTCCAGATTTTACTCGACCACAGTATATTTGCACTAACAGGTAAAAAATACAGCAATAACCGCTAATTGCAGAAATTGTAGTAAAACTTCACTGAAACAAAGCCAATAGATGTAAAATATGTTAAATAAATTATTTTTATACTTAAACACTGTTGTCCTCTCTACCAATATACCGAAGAGATGATATATAATGTCTGAAAAATATTGTACTCCCTTACTTTTAACAACATATATATTCATGTAAGTATCAACTCTTTCAAAAAGAAAGCAAGGGCATCTTTCTTTAGTAACAATATAAAAATATCCAAAATGTGAAAAATGCATAATTATATATAGGTCACCTACAGTGGTATAATAAACTGAAAATCCCTGCAATGTGCTCTTAAAAAATGAGCAACAACTTTATGGCTTTCTGAAACACAGTTTTTCTTCAAAAAGTTATTCGTCTGTGGAAGTGGCCATTCAATAAAAAAATGGGGTTCTTTGACAGAAAATTGATATATTTATATCACTATAAAATACATGGGGACATCAGAAGCATGGTGAAGTGAGAGAATTCCCCAGATCTCCCCACTTGAAACAACAATAAGCTGAACATCTAAAACTCAACAAAAAACACCCAAACTGCACAACAACATGTCTAAGAGTGGGATCTGTGCATAAGACCTACAACAGGTCAGAATCCAATGTGTCAGGCAGTGGATTGGGAGAAACAAAGAAGCTGCCTCATGTAGCCAGAGCTCCCTGCAGGAGGAGCGGGGAGAAGAGAAGATGCAACAAGTTCCCTGAACAACCCTACCTGAAAGTGCTGTGAGTTTCCAGTGGCAGGTGGCAGGGACCAGTCACCAGGGCAGAAAGCAGAGAAGTGAGATGGCAGAGAAACAACAGTTGATTTTTACCAGTCATGTATGCAAAACACAAAGCTGAGCCACAGCCTCTATCCTCCAAACCAGAGGGCTGCTCCCCTATGTTCTCTGAGAACAAAAACCTTGGAGCCTCAGGAGAATCTGAGCAAACACTACTGAAACTGTCCCTAACTCTGACAGGGACTGAGACTGAGGGTAGCAAGCATGATTGAATATCTATTTAAAAACTGGCATAAATAAGACTTTACATGAAGCAGGGATCTAAAAGGCTTAGATGCCACCTACTGGAAACCAAAAAAAAAAAAAAAAAAAAAAAGCCTTCTTTGCAACAGGCTAAAGAAAAACATTTACATAATAAATCTTCTTACTGGAAAAAAAAAGCAGAATACATTTCCATTAATGCCCAGGCAGAGAAATAATGCATTAAACACCATGAACAATCAAGGTGACAAGGCAACTCAGAAAGAAAAAAAAATCTCCAGAAAAAAGCTTAAAGACATAGAAATATGTGACTTAAATGACAGAGAATACAAGATAGTATTTATGAAAAAACTCGATGATATCTGAAATGAATCATATCAACAATTCCAGGATTTAAAAAACAACTAGATGAGCAGAATGAGTTCTTTCGCAAGGAAATTGAAACCCTCAAAAAAAAAAAAAAGAAACAAAAAGAACTTTCGGAGATAAAGAACACATTGCAAGAGATGAAAAACGAAATAGCAAGCCTGGGAAGTAGAGCTGACTAAATAGAGGAAGGGATCAGTGATATCAAAGACAGGAATTTAAAAATAAATCGAAAGGAAGAGAGAACTGAAGAATTAAAGATAATGAAAGAGAAATAAAAGAACTAGCTGATACCATCAGGAAAGAAAACTTAGAATAATGGGTATTATCGAAGTCAATGAAAAGGAGCAAGAATTAGAAGGCATTTTCAGACAAATCGTTGATGAGAATTTCACAAATCTAAGGAATGAGCTGGAGCTTTGAATTCAAGAAGTCAAGGGAATACCCAATTATCTCGACCCAGAAAGGCCTTCACCAAGACACATTGTATTGAAATTATAAAAAAATCAATGACAAAGACAAAATTCTCAGGGCAGCCAGGGAAAAAAAAGATGGTAACCTATAAAGGAAAACTCATTAAATTATCTTTGGTCTTAGCAGCACAAACATTACAAGGCAGAAGGGAGTGGAATCGAATAATCAAACTATTAAAGAAAGGAATGACTAACCAAGAATAATGTATCCAGCTAAGCTCTCCATTACATATGAAGGAGAAATAAAAGCCTTTCCAGACATACAAGAATTGAGGACTGGGAGATTTCTCCATTATGAGGCCTGCATTATAGGAAATACTGAAAGGGGTCAGCTCACCTAAAACAAAAGGACAAAAATAAATACATAATTAGGAGCAAGGTGACTATCGGGCAAATAGAAGCAGAGGAGTGCAACTTTTATTAAAAACAGGACATTATAAGCTTAAATAATAAGAAGAGAATTTCTATAGCAAGACAGTAATGAACTTTCAGCATACATAAAGACAAATTGAGACAACAATGACTAAAAACGGGAGGATTCAAAGATCAAAATTCGCAAAGGGGAATGGAGATAAGGCACCTTAAGAAGAAAATGGATGACTGTATGTATGTATGTGTATATATATATATATATATATATATATATATATATATATATATAAACTATCTTTTACATGCTCATAATAGTAATCACACATCAAAGATTCAGAACAGTTGTATATAACATAAAACAAGAATGACCAGAGGGAAAACCCACAAAAGCCAAATAAAATAAAGAAATCAGAAACACAATGACAAGAAAGCAATGGAAACATTGAGCTACCAGAAAACAAAAAATAAAATGGCTATAAGAAGATATCATATTTCAAAAATCACCCTCAATGTAAATGGACTCAACTCACCAGTAAAAAGGCACGGAGTTGAAGACTGAATCAAAAAACAAAACCACACC
The DNA here is from genome assembly GCA_028627145.1 of Eidolon dupreanum. Taxonomy (NCBI): domain Eukaryota; kingdom Metazoa; phylum Chordata; class Mammalia; order Chiroptera; family Pteropodidae; genus Eidolon; species Eidolon dupreanum. Next base: position 50,397,006 of record CM053505.1, on the reverse strand, counting down.
ATATGGTGCCTCCAGAAGACATATCTCAGCTCCAAAGACAAATATAGATTCAAAGTGAAAGGGTGGAAAATGATATTTCAAGCAAATGGCATTCAGAAAAAAACAGGAGTAGCAGTACTAATATTGGATGAAATAGACTTAAGAATAAAAAAAGATAAAGAAAGATACTGAGGAACACTTCGTAATGATAAAGGGAATTTGAACCAAGAAGATATAACAATTATTAATATCTATGCTCCCAATCAGTGAGACCTGAAATATGAAAAGCAATTACTAACAGAACTAAAGGGAGAAACAGACCAAAACACTATCATATTAGGAGACCTGAATACCCCACTACCAGATATGGAGAAATTATCCAAAAAGAAAATTAGTAAAGAAGTAATATCCTTAAATGATACATTAGACCAACTGGACATAATTGACATTTACAGAGACTTTCATCCCAAAACAGGAGCTTATACATTCTTCTCTAGTGCACGTGAAACATTCTCAAGGATTGACCACATACTAGGACACAGAGATAGCCTCAACAAATATGAGAGTTGAAATCATACCAACCATATTCTGTGGTCATGTTGCTTTGAAGCTGGAGATTAACTGTAAAAATGAATTAAGAAGAACCACAGTAACATGTAGATTAAACAAAATGCTACTAAAGAATTACTGGGTCAGAGAAGAAATAAAAAGATCAGGAGATAAACAGAAATGAATGATAATGAAAGTAAAACATATCGAAACTTTTGAGACACAGCAAAAGAGGTCATAAGAGGAAAGTTCATATCATTACAAACCTATCTCAAAAAACAAGAATGATTCCAAATAAACGACCTAATACTTCATCTAAAAAAATGAGAAGAGGAAGAACAAATGAAGCCTAACGTCAGCAGAAGGAAAAAAATAATCCGAAAAACTGAAAATCCCCTGGCTAGACTCATTAAAGAAAAAAAGAAAAAAAGAGAAAGGGTAAAAATAAACAAAATCAGGAATGAAAAGGGGGAAATTATGACAGGCACTGCAGAAATACAAAGGATCATACAGTAATACTATGAAAAAGTATATAACACCAAATTTAATAACCTAGAAGAAATGTACTTAGAAATGTACAAGTATTTAGAATATAACCTTCGTAGACCGAATCAAGAACTGGATAATCTAAATAGACTGATCAGCAGTATGGAAATTGAAACAATCATCAAAAACCTACCAAGAAGTAAAAGTCCAGGACCAGATGGTTTCACCACTGAATTCTAACAAACATTCAAAGAAGATTTAATATCTATTCTCCTCAAAATCTTCCAAAAATTTGTAGAAGAGGAAATACTTCCCAACTCATTTCATGAGGCTAATATCACCCTGATACCAAAACTTGGTTAGGATAACACACAAAAAAAGAAAACTAGAGACCAATATCTCTCATGAACACAGATGCAAAAATCCTAAATAAGATACTAGCAAACCCAATGCAGTACATATTAAAAAATTATACACCACGATCAAGTGGGCTTCATCCCAGGGGCACAGGAATGATTCAACTTATGCAAATCGATTGATGTGATACACCACATAAACAAATTTAAAAATAAGAATCTTATGATCATATCAATAGATGTAGAAAGACCCTTCAACAAGATACAGCATCCATTTCTGATCAAAACACTTAACAAAATCGGTATAGAATGAAAGTAGCTTAACATAATAAAGGCGATCTATGAAAAACCCTCAGCTACCATTATATTTAATGGTGAAAAACTAAAAACCTTCCCTCTAAGATCAGAAACGAGGCAATACTGTCCACAATTGCCACTGTTATTCAACATAACATTGGAGCTCCTACCGAGGGCAATCGAGCAAGAGAAAGACATAATATGCATCCAAATAGGAAGCAAAGAAGTCAAACTGTCACTATTTGTGGATGACATGCTTCTCTATATATAAAAAAAAAAACTCTAAAGACTCCACAAGAACACTGCTAGAAACAACTAGCAAATACAGTAAAGTCTCTAAATACAAAATCAACGTTCAAAAATTCATAGCATTCCTATATTCTAATAATGAAGTGTCAGAAAAAGAAGCGGAAAAAGAATTCTTTTTGCAATTACATCAAAAAGAATAAAATACCTAGGAATAAATTCAACAAAACATGTTAAGGACCTATATAACAAAAACTACAAGACCCTATTAAAAGAAATCAAAGAAGATACAAAGAAATGGAAAGATATTCCATGGTCTTGGATTGGAAAAACCAGCATAGTTAAAATGACCTTATTACCTAAAGCATTATACAGATTTAACGCTATCTCCATCACAATCCCATCAGTTTTTTAAAAAGAACAACAACAAAAAAAAATCATCAGATTTGTATGGAAGCACTAAAGACCCCAAATCGCCAAAGTCATCCTGAGAGAAAAAAAAAACAAAAACAAAAAAACAAAAACGAGGCTGGAGGCATCATTCTGCCCGACTTCAAATTACACTACAAAATGACAATAATCAAAAAGGCATGGTATTGGCAGAAAAACAGACACATGGACCAGTGTAACACAATCAAGAGTCTAGATGTAAACCTATATTTATATAGGAAAATAATTTTTTACAAAAACACCAAAAACATACAGTAGAGAATAGAAAGCCTCGTCAACAAATGGTGCTGGGAAAACTGGAAAGCCACTGGCAAAAGCATGAAACTAGACTTTTGCCTATCACCACACACCAAAATTAATTCAAAATGGGTTAAGGACTTGAATATAAGACCTGAAACAATAAAATGCATAGAAGAAAACATAGGAACAAAACTCAAGGACCTTGGACTTAAAGAAGATTTTTTGAATTCAATCTCAAAGACAAGGAATTAAAAGCAAAAATTAACAAATAGGACCTCGTCAAGCTCAAAAGCTTCTGCTCAGCAAAAGAAATCATCAAGATAAAGAGACAATCATCCAAATGTGACAATGTTTTTTGTAAGGAATGCCTCTAATAATGGCCTAATATCCAAAATATACAAAGAACTTATAAAACTCAATAACAATAAAAAAGACAAACCATTAAAAAAATGGGCAGAGGACCTGAACAGACACTTCTTCCACGAAGACATACAAATGGCCAACAAATATATGAAAAGATGCTCAACATCACTAGCTATTAGAGAAATGCAAATCAAAACCACAATGAGATACAATCTTGTACCTGTTAGAGTAGCTATAATCAACAGGACAAGTAATAACAAATGTTGGAGATGATTCAGAGAAAAAGGAACCCTCATACACTGCTGGTGGGACTGCAAATTGGTACAGCCACTATGAAAAACACTATGGATGTTCCTCAAAATACTAAGAATTGATCTACCGTATGATCCAGTAATCCCTCTACTAGATATTTACCCCAAAGACTTGAAAACCCATATCCTAAAAGATACTTTCACACCGATGTTCATAGCAGCATTATTCACAGTGGCCAGGACATTGAAGCAACTGAAGTGTCCTATGATAGATGATTGGCTAAAGAGGCTGTGGTACATATATGCAACGGAATCTTAGCCATAAAAAGAGATCAAATACTGCCATTTGCAACAACATGGATGGACCTCTAGATAATCATACTAAGCGAAGTAAGCCAGATAGAAAAAGTTGAAAATTACATGATATCACTTATATGTGAGATATAAACCTAAAAGCAACAAATGAACAGGAGAAACGAGCAGAGACTCATGGACATGGACTATAGACTAGTGGTTATCAGAGGACTATAGAGTAGTAGTTACTAGTGGGGTGGAGAAGGAGTGGGGAGGTAGATGGGGTAAACGGTGTCAACATAGGGGGTTAGAAGGAGGGTGAAGTGGGTAAAAGGGATCAAATATATTGTAGCTGAAGGAAACTGGACTTTGGATGTTGAACAAACAATAGAATATACAGATGTCAAATGATAAAGTACTCCTGAAAATTATGTGATTGTATTAACCAATGTTACCTCAGTATACTTAATTAAAAAAAAAAAAACACTAGTAGTTACCAGAGGGGGGTTGGGGAAAGAAGGGGAGAGGTAAATGAGGTAAAAGGGTCAAATATGTGGTGACAGAAAGAAATCCAACTATGGGAGGTGAAAACATAGTGAAAATATATATATATATGTCTTACTGTTAAAGTGCACAGCTGAAACATTGGATTTCGTTCACCAATGTCACCATAAAAAAATTAGTTAATTTTAAAAAATCAGAAAAATATTTAATTTAGCTTAAAAATTGAAATTAAAAATACAAAATCTACCCAGGTTATCATGTCTTAAATCGAGTGTATAACAATTAAAATATTTTTAGTACTCCACATTATTTCCAGTATATTATTATACTTATGTCTTGGACAGGTTTAACTGTCTTTTAGGAATGTGTGAATACACTTCTGTTTCAGCAATGTGACAGGCTAGGTATCTGTACTGACCAGCCATCAAAAACAACCATAAATTTCAGATTAGGTACTTTAAAATTTTTAAATATAGCTATGAACTGGTAAGAATATAAAGAATTCTTAAGACCAGGATATTAATGTAGATAAGAACTCAGAAAGAAATTGAGAGTGCTGCAGCTAGCTTTCATCTTGAAAACTTTAAAACTTTTAACACAGGGAGTGAAACACAGCTTTGCTTTTCATGGCCTCTCATATAAACAAACAAATAAATAAAATGCACATTAGATGGACTTTAAAAAATAACACATTATAACATTTGTTAAAGGCCTTTATACTCAGAAATGATAGATTTCTTAAACTATATGTTTTAATCTGAGTCATGACATTTCATATACAGAAATCTTCAGAAAGATTTACATTTCACATAGATTTTTCTCTAACACTTATGCTTGTATTTAATAAAAGTAATGTTTTTAGCAATTGTTTATTCAATATAAAAATTTTGGCTGTTCAGTAAAGGAAGTGACAGCACCCTCCACAGTATATTTTAATTTATTAATTTAATATTTTAAGGTATTATAGGCTATTTATAGACAAGTTTTCTTAATTTTGAACATTAAATTTTAATGGGTTACATGAGAAATATTTACATTCATATTCTTATAACATAATATTTAATTAAAATAAATTATACTTAGATAACCTATTTGCTTTAGAGTTTGATCACATTTATTAAAATTAAGATATTAATAATCACTGTGGAATCAAAAGGAACGAAGAAGTTTTTTTAACTGTAATACTTGTTATTTTTGTGGTACTCTTTCATCCTTTTGCAACTGCCATATATGTATATAGTGTATAAAATCAATAGAAGTTCAAAGAATGGAACCTAGAATTGTTTACTCATTTTCTGATCTAACTACAAAAACATGGAACCTTACACTTTTTTTTTTCAATTTTTAATATGAAAGTTTAGGGAGAAGCAGATACCCTGGACTATAATTTCAAAACCAGACATAACCAAATTATGTTGTTATGGTTTGCACTGGATAATTATGTAAAAAAAATATCAAATCAAAAATAGAAAAATGCTCTTATTATAGAACAGTACCAATAAGGTGATTGTATAAAAAAATCACCTTACTTATGTTTTATAATTTGTAGTCTACTCTATCAACTGGGCTACTTCTCAAAGTATCATTTTCCTACATCTCCAATAACATAAGCAACTCTTAAAACATTCAAAATACTGAACCATAATTTTGCCTGGATGACAAAATTCTGAAATTCTTGAAAAAGGAAATGTTTCTGTCATTTTCAAAACGCATTCATCTTCGCTAACATCTTTGCCTTACTAGAAAACACTGTGAAAATACAGAACATTTCAGTTACTATTTAGAAATTCTGAGGTTAAAATCTACTTATTGTACCTCTTTATGTCTTATTGAGACAATTTTTCAATATCAATCAAGACTTCAGTGTGAAATGAACAAACAAATCTGGTAAGATTTCTCTTTATGTAATAGATGATAAAATAAGATTTTACTATGAAAAAATATAATGAATGAAATGTCTATTAAAGATTTTTTTGAAATCCAAGATTTTCTCTTGATTTTCAGACACATAATGCTACAATAACAGTTTTGGATGTGCTCCCTTTTCTCTATTTCCCTGCGAAGGAGATTCCTAAAATAGGATATGCTACAATAATAAGTCTAAGGAATATAAATTCAGACTGCATTGTCAGCCTAAAAGAAGTGGATATGATAATCTCTCAAATATGAAAAAGGTTTGGATAAATTATGACAAAAGCATCTAAATGACATTGGCGGCCCTAAATCTGATATCCATTATAAATGCCTGATCTCCTCCAGTTTCTGATGATGTCATGTATTTGAAGTTTTAGCTACATAGAGAGATAAATACCAGCCTCACTTCACTACCCAAAGTGAAGTAGAGATGAGTAGTAATCCAGTGAACTGAGATGAAAAGACAGCTAAATGTAATGGGGAAAGGATTTGAGCATATAAAATAATGCTGATTACATTCATCTAATTACCTGTATGAGGGGGTGATAAAAAGTACATTAGACTTTGACTGTAATCTTTAAGCATGCTGCAATCAGTGAATTTGTTCTGATAAGGCTCTCCTAAAGAACAGAGCCACTGAAGTCTCCTTTAATTAGCAGTTGTCCCTAGCCTGTCCTATAGCAGATGTCCATTTTACCAACAAAGTAAGCCAGATTCTCCTAATGCATAAGCTACACCTGGGGAGTGTAATAAGCATTTCTGGAAGCTACGTTAACTCTTTCAAGCACTGAAGCAGTCATATTCAATGGTACCCTCTGGTACACCAAAAAGATAAGAAAGTGTCAAAACCAACAGTGTGTGTAGGTTACTCACAATGGCTCATTGAATCTCCATTCCAACCTGGCATAATTTGTGGTTTATGCAAAAAAATCTCAGAAGAAAAGCAAAGACTGCTTGTTGCTGTTGCTGTGTTTTGGGCCTCCTTTGTACCAATGTTTACACCTGTTGAGTTCTAGGGAAACGATTTAGAGGACAACAAAGTTGAAAGTAATTCATAAGTATTTCAGCTTCACAGGGTTTAAAAAAGGAAATGTGAAAGAATTCATACATGATAATTCATAGAGAAGAGAAAAGAGGCTAATTTAAGTAAGGCAAAACATAGTAGGAAGTGAAATTAAATAGAAGTGACTAGCACTGGTAACATGAGGGTACATCTCATAGGGTCTTATAAACAATTGTGAGGACCTTGGGTTTTAACTCTAAATGAGAAGGGGAGCTATTAGAGATTTGAACAGGGGAATTAACTGGCTTCCTTTTTAACCCTCTCTCTGGCTGCTGCTCTGTTGAGAATACAGTGTGGGAAAGCAAGTAAAAAAGTAAAAAGACAGTTTAGGTGTTATTGAAATAATTCATGTGAAAGATAACAGTGGACTAGTGTAGAAATCATAAAGATGGTGAGAAAAGGTTGTAAACTAGATTTGACTTAAAGTCACAAGTTAGGAAGCTTAAAAATAAGGATCACATTTTTCAGTTTGCCCTAATTCTCCCTGTCACTATCTTACAGAATATGAAGTACTTAATGGATCCCATAGATAAGCTTTGGAGAAGTTTCAGCCAATTTTCAGAGTCTTCCTCACTGTGTGATCTTTAAATAAGTTTTAACATTTACTTTTGTTTCTCTTAATTAGTTAATAAGCTTTTGATGGCACCAACTGTGCAGGGAGAATTACACTAGACACTATGAGATAATTAAATAATAATATTTAGAAAACTCTGTACTTACACTAGAAGAGGAAGTCTAGATGTTGGGAAAGCTGGTAGAAAAACTATTAAGGAATTTAATGAAAAATAGCACAGTCAGGACACATGTATGACAAAGTGTATGAGAGAAAATAAAGTGAAATGGTGAAGGTATTATAATTTTTTAGCAAGAAACATTAAATGTTAAATATGCATAATTTGGATGGTAGGAAAATTATATAGTAACGTAGATTTCCTTGCAATTCAATGACCTGAAATGGTCACATACTCATTTATAACACTAATTTAGATCTAATATCCTGGATGAAACATTGTTAAGTCGATTCCCTCTGGAATATGATAGTTTGGTTTATATAAGCGAGTGTTGGATACTTAACTATATTTTTGCAGCTATAGTATAGGATTATATGAATTTGATAATGCACCTTTCATGCATGGACTAACCTCTTAGCATAATTGATAAATCTAGTATTCATGGATGAATGAAAAAAGGAGTGATATGGTATCATTTTCATGCTTCTCTTGCTATACCATGTACAAGATCTAATAAACCTAATATATATATGACTCACATTTCTGTCTTTCTTGGCCATAATACATACAGTTCCTAGGACTATTTAACTTGTTCTGCATATTTTCTATCCTTCAACTAAGAAGCAATCAGTGAAAATTGCTTTGGCCCCATATGCTTTAAATTTATAATCTGACTTCTCTACTACTAGTAGATGGAAATTTAGCTACTGTGAGAGCATTTTCTATACCAGTTAGGAGTTTTCTTATATAGATCAACAAACCACTTGGTAATTGTATTCTAAAATAAGAAATCTAAATTTTATTAGATCATGCTAATGATTATCATGTTGCTATGGTAATAACATTGTTATTGGGACACATACATGTATACATGTAATATGCACACACTAATGTGTGTATTATGTATGTATATATGTGTGTGTGTTAATATGTATGTATAATGTGGTTATACACACACATTGATTTTAGCACAAGAAAGAAATTAAAGGCATATTCTTCAACAAAAGATTAGACATAGCCATAAGAATGGCAACATTATAACCCTGATGACTGTGAAGAATAAATATGCATTATAGTCACATTTCTACAAAATAATTATCTGATTAAACAGGCTAAACTTCTCCCCTTTGAGCCTAGAAGTGTTCCTGTATGGCTTCAGAGTAGCCATTTGCCTCCCTGCACCTGCATTCTAGTCAGGGGATAGGACCACCAGATAGTAACCATGATCATCTTGAATCAGATACAATTTCCATCCTCCCATGAAGGATGGAGAAGCAATCAGGCAATAGGGTAGAATCACAGCTGTCTTTTCTTCTTTCTTTTCATGCTTTACCCTATGTAATGCTGGATGTAAGAAGCACAGTACTCAGAAATACATGCTCACAGTGATTTAATACCTAAAATTAGTTAGGTATTCTTTATTTAATTCCCAAGGGAAACCTATGAAGATACCATTTTGTTTCATTTATATCACCTGGAAAACTCACATAATTTTATCTTGACTGGATACTGAGTGTTCCTTGCATCCAGGGCGAAATTCATCCCCACTATTTTTTCTCAAGTGGATGATTTACAGGAAAGGTCAGCAATGATTTTTTTTTTTCTGTAAAGAGCTAGATAAAAAATAATTTAGGATTTCTGGACCATATGGCTTCTGTTGCAACTACTCAGTTCTGTCATTGTATTGTTAAAGCAGTCATAGACATTATATAAACAAATGTGGCTGTGTTCTAATAAAACTTTACTTACTGACATTGAAATTTGAATTACATATAATTTTCACACTTCATAAAACATACTTCTTTTTTTCAACCTTTTAAAAATGTAGACACCATTCTTGGCTTGCAGGAAGGCTGTATGTAGTTCAGGAGTCATTGTTTATAGACCCTGGATTTACAGTACGAGGCCCTTAATCTCTATAAGATTAAGAATAAAGATATAGTGAAACTGGAAGATAGGCAATGAGTTTTTTCTTTTCATTTCCAACAGGGCAGAAAATAAAGTGTGTGTGTGTGTGTGTGTGTGTGTGTGTACACGTGCACACACACAAAAAAATGAGCATGTGTCTGTACACACAGCACAATTAGATACAATATGAGGCACTGAAACAGATTAACTGCAGTGTTTTTTAACAAATTTACTAGAACATATATATTGAAAAAATGCCAAGTAGCTATATTGAGAGGCTATATTCCTTTCTCACAAGGAGGCTTCTATTTCTCACATGATTTTTGGAGCATTTGATTTGAAATTGCATTTCAAAGTAACCGCTTTGAAGGCTATGGCATATCGGACTCTGTACATTCTGGTAAATTTGTTAAAACACTGGAAACATTACCTTTATAATAATATTCTACTTGGTAGTGCACAATATTACAATTCCATCTAAGATTTTTAAGGTACTAACATTGATTTATTTGTTCTTTTAACTTCTTAAATTTTATTATTCTAAAACCCAAATAGATCTACACAATTTTATTGACGTATTTATTTGATGAATACTTGAAAAACTAACTTTAATATCATTTGAGGTTGAGATTCTGTTAATGCATAATGGTTTCAAATAATTTTCTCCAGTCATTTCTATAATAAACCTCATTAACTGACCCCCCTGACAGCTCTGGCAGCAAATAGTAAAAATTAAACAAATGAATGCCAAATAGCTAGTAAAGCCTCTAGTTACCTCAACCTAGCCATTTGGCTGCTTGTTATGATTGTTAGTATCCAACATTTCATAACCTGATAAAGTGTACATATCTACTATTTTGCATAAAGTATAAATAGCTACTATTTACTATTAAAGGGATGCAATATAACAGTTTCTTAAATCTAAAGGATTTTTTCCCAATAGGACTATGGTCCTATACCAGTTTACTTTTTTAAGCTCACAGTGATTTTAGGCAGGGATTTTATAAAGGCATAGACTAATTTAACTACTCATCTTAACACTGACTGTGCCTAATTCTGTTCAAATACTGGTATAAATTTATAATTTCAAGAAGATCACACTTGCCAAATTTATTTTTAAAAAATGTATTCCAATTATTTTAAAACATATTGTACAAATCCAGGTTTTTACATTTTATTTTCAAGAGAAAAACTTCCTTTAGAATCCAATTACAAAATGAATATGGTTCCTAAAGCAGTATAGATGTGCAGAACAATTTTACATGTGGAATAACTTCTCTTTGCCCATTTAAGTAAGTATCATATATTCACAGCTGGAATTTCTTTAGTAGGAGGTCTTTTAGGGTAAAACCAGCTGCTATTTTACTATCTCCCAAAGACAAGCCATTCAGCAACACATCAAAACATTACTACATTAAACAAAAATAACATATGGTCTTTATGAACACACAGCTGTTCAATGTATTTACCACCAGTTCATTATTTTCACACAAAGCAAAGAATCAAGTTGTGTCTGAAGTTTTTAGAGTAAAAAGAATTTATGCTAGATTTACCTATTAGGTTATTGTAATGGCCAAATATGTCTATCACCTTTTCTTAAGCTCTCAAAAAAAAAATAAATAAATAAAACAAAACAAGAATTGTCTCTTAGATATTAGGAGATTCACTAAGGTGACATAAAATGTATATGAACTATTGTATGGGAGAAAAATTTGACCAAGAGCGAGTAGGCCTAGATTCTAAGACTGGCTCTACCACTAACAAGATTTTGGACTTGATGCAAGTCACTGTTCTCTGGGTTTCAGTGGCTTCATCTTCAACACTATGGTTTTCACTAAATGATTTTCAGAGTCACTTCCAGTGCTGATTCCAAAAAACTAAGTAGCATTGTTCTTCCTGTTCTTATCAAGAACTTTTTTTCTATCTATATCTGTCTATCTCTATTTATCTACCTATCCATCTATCTATTCATCAGTCATCTATCTATCTTTCTAATTTACCCTATACATAAAAGAGTTATGCTGGGGGTTAGGAAAATGGAGAATTGTATTGTCTAAATATTTTCTTGAAAATATTTTTTTGGTGTGTAGAGTTTGCATCTTCTTCAGATGGTAAAATCCTTCCAGGCCATAAACTTCCTTCTCTACATAATATTGTATTGGATTCACCTTTTAAATAAGAAAGCTGATCAACCCATTTATTTTCAGAAATATTTTTTTTCTCCAGATTGAAGCACATTTTATATTAAGTTAGTGAAGTGATACCTTTGAAACAGGGTCCTAAATAAAAATAGTAACTGCTTTTTCAGTAACTCGTGACTTCACTGCTATTCATCTAAAAAGGATAATGCCTGTATATATCAATCTTATAGAATTAATTTATCAACTATTCTAAAAACATAAAACTAAACTTTCAGTACACATGGAAACATTTGTGGATTATGAATTAATGAGATAATAAAAGAACTCTTTGGGAGAGTAAAGCCGGTACCTGTATAACCAACATTGTGATTAATTTATAATATATCTGTGGAGAAAAATGTCATGTTAATGGCTATGTCTGTAAGTACAGAATGAGTAAGAGAAACAGGAGATGAAATTACTTAGGATATTTTAATGATCAGCCAGATGACATAGATTTTGACAAATCTCGATAACTTGGCTTCAGTGTTCAAAATACGAAAGCTCATTTACATTTAGGAAATAACGTAGCTTATATGCTTTCTATTTTAAGTGAAAGTTGATAATTTGCAAACATATTTCTTTTGTTCTGCACAGTTCCTCATAAGTAGGTATTGGTTTATTTTTGAATTTTTTTCAGCATGAATGTTTTTACATAACCAGAAGGAAATAAATTGCAAATTTTGAAGAGGAATCCACTGAGAAGATAATAAATTTTAAAAAAGAGATTTCTATGATCACATGGCTATTGCATTAATATTAAAACACTCATAATTGAAGCATTTTTAATTTTATGTACAAAGAGCAAGCATTATTTCTGCAACAAGTTAGATATATTGAATGACCCATTAAAAGAAGTTCCCTTAGTCCAACTTAATGAAGCCTATACACTTTGGAAACACTGGTGGCACATATTGAGGCTGTATTTCCTAATCAGACTGTGCCAATTCAAGCAAACATGGCAAAAACGAGAACCCTGGCCTAATTTTTTCGGGTGGCTGCAGTAGAACTGCTGGTGACCCATCTTGCTCTCTCGGATGCAACGAGACAAAAGGTAGTATTTGTTTATTTTTACTTTTTTCTACTTGACTAGCCCAACCATTGCTCATATTTCTTAGGTTTCACATAAGTAATATAACAGACATTATTTTACTATAGTATTTATTTTATAGTAGATAATATGTACATATTAATTATGACTGTAAAACCAGACGTACATTTCTTGTGGGGAAGTCCCACATGTTGTAGTTGATAATTCCATGGCCCCTAGTATAGTGCTAAACCCACAAATTAGTGTCATTGAAAATTTGTCTAACTGATTATTATGCTTGGATGTTATTTATCCAAACTATCTAAGTACTATTTCAAAAGAGAAAGTTTCTTACAACTGATATAAGAGAGTATGGACAGATTATAAAAATAATTAATAAAAACTATAGACTACCTAAAAAGATACATAGAGAATCTAATATTCTTTAGAGAACCATAAAATATTTTGCAAGAGGACAGCTAGAAAACAATAATTGTCACCCTTCTGTATGTATCTTGCTTAGGTGTGTGTGTGTGTGTGTGTGTGTGTGTGTGTGTGTGTGTGTGTGCTCATGTTCTGTTGTGTTTCTCTCTCTCTCTCTCTCTCTCTCTCTCTCTCTCTCTCTCTCTCTCTCTTCCCCCTTCTCCTCCCTCCCTGGGTTCCAGGTCCTATTTATAACATAGCATCAGTTTGCAATAAGAAATCTTTCTTGTGTTAATTTCTCAGTCTAACCTTGCTCAAATCCCACATCAAAGTTTTCGCTTTTGAATTTGTACTTCGTAGATTTTTTAAATCATTATTACATTATACTGCCTTTTCTTTATTTAAATGCATGTGCCTTTCAATTTATCATGAATGTACAGATGCATCCTTCGAACGAACAAATTAACCAGAGAAGTTATATATGTTGTAAGAGAAAGAGACAAAATGCAGTCTATAATAGCAACAAATGATAAATTCTTACCTTGGGTGTAACACGTTTAAATTCAGTTGTACAAATATAACTTTATTTTGCTGTAACCAACTCTACTTAGGTATTTCTTTATTTAGATTAAGGGAAACATTATTTTCATCACTTTCAAAACAAACATTCCGATCACAGCATTATTTTGTGACAAATCCAAAAATATCAGTGTACTTAAAATACTGAAATAATTGGGAGATTTTGTAATTCCTTCATAATTTTTATTTTATTTTAAATATATCGAAATGGTCAATGAGAAAAGTTTCTGATAATTTTGTAACATAATCCCATCATAAATTATAGTTTGTTCCATTTTAAATACATTCTGAAGAAAAATAATAGTCTGAATACTATTAAATGTTATTAAAATTCTCATGAAATTATAGCTTTCAAAATTATTTTTTGTAAGAATGTTCCATAATATTATTTGTGAGAGAAAAATAATTTTTTAAATAAAGAATTGCTTAATCTAAAATATATAATTAATTACATGGAAAATATAGTCATCTAACTTGTGGAAAATTAAGTTGTCAATGATTAAAAATAACTGCTTCAGTACTATTGATATAAAGATAGAAGCAAAATAAGTAGTACATATTGAGACAGCAATCAATTAATAATAAAAATCTTTTATATTCTTCTTAGCATGCTAATAGCATTGTCTGAGTATGCTATTTGTAAGAAGCCATATATTTTTTATTATTTCAAAATTTCCTTAGCAGTGGTCTTATTCTATGTCATTTTGTTGCTGATTAGTATATTTAATTTTAGGATAGAACACTTTGTTAAAAATTTAAGTTCAAAGACATAAAATTATGCTCTTAATAATTTTAGAACTGCAAAACACTCTACATAATTTTTGCTAATAACAATTGTATTTTAATATTTCCATTATTCTTACCTGGAAGCAAGAGAATAGAACTAGAATATTTCTTTGAAGGGTAATTCAGTCATAACCATGTCCAATTTTAATAATTGGAGTAGACTTAGACTTTTTAAACATAGTTACTGAAAAGGAACCCATAGAAAATTTACTTGTTATCCATAAAAGTTATATTTACCAAAGTCACATTTGGCTGAATTATTATTTGCACAAAATAATTATTTGTGGGATTAATTTTCTTGCTTGGTTTTAGGTTTGTTTGTTCTGTTTTTCTTTATCAGTGCCTAAGCATCAAAGGTATACCCATAGAGTGGACTAGGTAGAATTTTGCTCATGTTTACCTATTATCTAAAGAGGAAAAATTAATGTCAATTTATTTGGAAATATACTTTATTTTTGATCAGTACCACAATCTGTGTCAATCATGTAATAATGTATACTTAATCCACTAAGGAATATATAAGGAAAATTAATATAGTAATTAGGAAATAAGACTCTAATTAAATATAACTTTAAATATAATTAAAACTGAACATATAAAATACCATTTTATTTCACTGTATACAGTAATATCACAGTGAACTAGAAACCCTTTTGATAAACAGATTTGCCAAGATGCCAGAGAGCGGATAGAGTTCTAGTTAACAGAGGCATTTACATTAATTAAGGAGTGTAACTTCAGAGTAGCCTATGGATGATCTAACACTGGTCATATATAATCATTACTTTCTTACCTGAAAAAGGTAGAACATTTTCTACCAATGGTTTCATGCTTTTAAACTTTATATATATGAAGAAAAACTGTTTCTTCAGTCATTAGCCTAGGGTTAGTTCACTGGCTAAGAGAACCAGAAGCAATGTTAGATTTTTTTTTTTGTAATTTAGATTTCTATTTTAACACTGTCTCTTAAAACTTGATTGAACTAGTAGAAGCAAAGCATTACTCTTACAGCCTTAATCCAAGAACATGCAGTTTTGGTAGGAATAAAAAAAAAAAAGAAACAATAAGAGAAAAGATATGCTATGCTAGATTATTTGAATCAACACTGGCAATGAAATCACAGTTATTATAAATGGATATTCTTCTATTCATATGATTTCATGCATAGCTCCTACTTTCTGTATCATCAAACAGAATTAGTTCTAGCTTTATACTCTTCAAGTAATAAGTTTTAACCTATCATTTTTATGAAGCTCTATTCTCTCAACTCTTCTAAAACATATAACTTTTAGAGAAAACATTTGAATTTTCTTCTAAGTTCATGCTTTTTATGTAACATTTTTGGCAACAACATTGAATATTTTTATGTGGCCTTTTGCCAACCATATTGTTCTGATTGAAGCTTCATGGGAAACATAGCTGTCTTCCAAAAGAAAAATATAATTAAGAATGCAAGCTGAGATCAAAAACAACAACAAAAAAAAATGGCGTAGATAATAGAGGCTCTGTTCATTCCTCTGGTGACCAAATCAAAGTTGTGACACAAACAAGGAGCAAACAGCAAGGAAAATCTCCTGGAATCTAGATGAACAAACCATACAACTAGGGAGAGAACTAAGAAATCATCCTGTACAATGGCAGAAGGTAGGATGAGGTGAGGACAACATGCTGCCCTGTCCTGAGCAGCTGAATGGGATGGAGGCTGCAGCAGCTACAGATCCCTCTTAAGGGGTCGTGTTCATGAGTAGACTTTCGAGGTGATGGACCTGCTTGCTCTGAGCACCAGTGCCGGATTGGCTGTGTGGTGGGGGGGAGCACCAGAGACTTACAGGGGGACACTGAGGTGTCAGAGTGAGGGTTAGAGACAAGACTTGTTCTGTAAAGAAGGGCCAGAGGTATCCATTGTTCCCTATTGAGCCCTCCCCACTCTCAATGAATGGACACAGTGCTGCCATAGCCGAGATGTCATCAAACTGGATGACAGAGGTTGCTCCACCCAGAGGATTCTCTGAGACTCCACTTCCCTCAACTCGCGGCTCCACCCAAGCCACATCCAGGTGTATCCTCAGCAAGTCAGGTGCCCCTTGCAGAGCAGCCCCTAGCCACACCAGAGGCAGCTGGCCTTGGTTTCTGGTATGGCCTTTTGAGGCAACTATAAGAGCAGCATCTGTGAATCACTTGCTGAATCTTAACAGGTGGCCCTGGAGGGGCACAGGCTGGAGCTAAACTTGATCTGCAGCTGAATCACTCTCAGGACTGTGCCACTGGATGCCTACCACGCAAAGCCACACTATTAAGAGTGGGAGACTTAAGAGCTTTGCTTAATATATAGAAAGAGACACAGAAAGGCAGCCCAAATGGGAAGACAAAGAAGCAGAAACCATATGAGGGAAGGGAATAGAGATCCAGAAATAATGGAGCCAAGGAATCTAACAGATGCAGAGTTCAAAACACTGGTTATAAAGATGCTCAATGAATTTAGGGGAAGTGTAGATGAATTCAGTGAAAACTTTAAGAGATAAAAAAAACCATAAAAATGGAAATGGAAATTATAAAAAGGAACCAGTTAGAATTGAAGAACACTTTATCTGAGATGAAAAGTATATTAAGTGTGAATAAAGAGTGGATAAAGAAGAAGATCAAATGACCTATATAGAGAATGGGGAATCTAAAGACACTCAATCATAACGTCAAGAAAAAAGAACCCAAGGCTATAATAATAATTTAAGGAGCCTATGGAACACTATTAAAGGTAAAAATATTCATGGCATAGGGGTACCAGAAGTAAAACAAGACGTTGAAGAGCTATTTGAAGAAATAATGATGGAAAACTTCCCTCACCTGGTGAAGGAAATAGACATAAAACCACAGGAAGCTCAGAGAGTCCCAAAAACCAGGAACCCAAAGAGGCCCACACCAAGACACACTATAATTAAAACACCAAAGGTTAAATACAAAGAGAAAATCTTAAAAGCAGCAAGAGACAAGCAGTTAATTACCTACAATGGAGCACCCATAAAACTGGTAGTTGATTTCTGAAAAGAAACTATGCAGGACAGAAGAGCTTGGCACAAAATATTTGACATGATTAAAAGCAGGATCTACAACCAAGAATACTTTATCTAGAAAAGCTATCCTTTAGAGTTGAATGACAGATAAAGAGCTACCCAGATAAAAATAAGCTAAGGGAATTTATCAACACTAAGTCAGTATTACAGGACATGTTGGATGGACTTTTTAAGAAGAAAAAGCATATATCCAAAACAAGAATAAAGAATGGTAATAACTATATTCCTATCAACAAATTTGTCAAATGGAAAAGAAGTGCTCCAATCAAAAGAGAGTGGCTGAATGGATAAGAAAACAAGACCCCTATATTTGCTGCCTACAAGAGACTCGCTGCGGATTAAAAGACACACACGGACTAAAAGGAAGGGGATGGAAAAAGATATTGCCTTAATGAACCTAGAGGGTATTGCACTGAATCAAATGGGTCGGATAGAGAAAGACAAATATTGCATGATTTCACGTACATGTGGAATCTAAAGAACAAAATAAACAGCAACAAAAACAAAAGTAGAAATAAACTCATAAATACAGAGAATATTTTTAGTGCTATTAGATGAAAGTGGGGTTGGGGGGACAAAAAAAAAAGCAAAAGGATTAAGAGGTACAAATGGAGACATGGAGATGTAGAGTGTAGCATGGGGAAAATGATTAATAGTATTGTAATAAATATGAAAGGGGAAAGTGGGGTACTAGATTAGGGATGATCGCTTTGCAAGTTATGTGGATCTTGATCACTGTGTTATACAACTGAAATTGATATATTATTGTATGACAACTATAATTGAAAAAAAAAACGCTAATTGAATTGCACAATGTAAATACAAGCAACTAATTGTCTATTATGTTTCAATAAAGCCGGAGAAAAAAGAGTGCAAGCTGATATCAATGCAGATATCTCAGTGTTTTGGTAGTTGAGCCCAATATTCTTTTAGGGGATCTCCTATTTTAAAGAATTATACTGCATAGAATGACGAAAAGCATTAAAAGAAAAACTCATTAACCAAAATATCATAGTCACCAAAATGCCAATTAACTGAAATGTTACTGTGTTATTCTTTTACAGAATGATGCTGTCAATTAGGCAACAAATTTACTGACCCCTATTTAATGCTTAGTATTGTATTAGGCTTGGTAATAATACAGAAAAATCAAACTACATGAACTCTGTCCTCTGAGTTGCTTATAATTTGGTTGGATTAAAAAGAATTACATAAAAGGACAATACAAATATAAACAGATAAATATGCGCATGCACACACACACACACACATACACACAAACACACTGAAAATGTTATGTTATACTCCATAAAAAAATGATTAGTCCGAATGGATTAAAAGTAGAGTTATGATATAGTGGAATCGTGTGAGACTTTTGCAATATTAGCAATACAGAATCAGTAATAGAGATGAAAGAACAAAATAATTACAAAATAATTTAAACCATATATTACTTGTCATTTGAAGAAAGACTGAAATGCAATATATCGATGACCTGTGCTATTTAGGAGCTTCCATTCTAAAACATGACAACATACACAATAAGTACACAATATACGCAGTAAGTATACAATATACAATATGTATTTATTTGTGTAAAATACATATAACATAAAATTAAAGTGTACAATTCAGTGACATTCTATACATTTGCAATGTTGTGCAGCCATCACTACTACCTAGTTCAGAACTTTTTCCCCACTCCAAATGGAAAACCTCTTATCTAGTAAGCTGTCATTCCCCATTCCATCCTTCCCCAAGCCACTGTGGATTTAACTATACTGGATGTATCATATAAATATAATAATATAGTATGTGGGCTCTTATATCTAGCTTTTTTAACTTGGCATAATGTTTTCATAATTCATCCATGTTGTAGCATGTATAAGTACTTCATTTTTTATGAATGAATAATATTCCATTGTATGGATAAACCACATTTTGCTTATCTGTTCATCAGTTGGTGGGTGTTTGGTCTGTTCCAACTTTTAGCTATTTTAATGGCATATGATATAGTAATCAATGTATTGGATGTATATGATAAACACAATAATCACAGATACACAGAGCATTCCATTGCTTTTGTTTATGTTGACTGTTAGTTCTTTGCTTAGGTAATCCTGAGAAAGAGATAGGGGGAAAGCTGGTTATTTTGTGCAGAATTTTCTGGGAACACTAGGATATAGGTTTAACTGAACAGTCATAAGACATATTAATACAGTGTTTTTGCTCATAATCTAAGCATGTTAAAATTAGACAAGTAGATAAAATATCATCTCCTTTATAAAAATATACCTAAGGTATAAATATAGATCTAATAGTCCTTTATGCAAAAGTTTTCTCTCTTACATTTCCTCTAGTAGACATTTGTTTAACTTATAGTATTTAAGAAGCTCATCTGTTTGCAATTTTACTTTATCTCATATAAACTTACACTGTACTCTGGGAATTTCAACAGCTTTGGTTCATTTTTTTTTTCTTTGCTTAATAAGGGTTGATATTTTGAAGCAAATTGCTAGTAGTAAAAGAATAGGTAAACTTATATTCTAAATCGAAAATCCTCAAATAAAGAGGAGGTTGTTATACACATAGAATACTATAGTTATCTTTGACCAGTTTCACTAATAAAAGCTAAAGAAAAAAAACTTGATAATAATTGGCAAAATGTTGTAGAGTATCAGTTTACACTGAATAAGCACAGTAACAGAAAAATTTATTCTTGAAATTAATAATAAATATAAATATAAATGAAGTCAGACTAATTACCAGAAAGAAGCATTACTCCTACAGGTAAGAGAAAGAGAAAAAGATCCTAACAGGCTCACTTCTTTAAAATTCCCTGAAAGCACACTTGTTAAGCAATTTTGTCAGTCTTCCTGCAGATTTTCAGATCCTGAGGAAATCAGTCTTTTCTAACTGCATCAGCTCTACATTTATTGCTTCATAGGAACACAACTTTAACATACTGGCATCCCCCTTCCACCTCTTTTTCTAAAGAAGAAGAGAGAAAAAAGAAGATTCTAATCAAATTTTAGCAGAATTCATAGCATAAAGTTTAGAAAAATATATGTATGCTATCCACTTAACCTGCAGCTTCCCATCTGTCAAAAGATAATTCGAAACAATGGTCGTCATGGAAACTTTTTTCTAATCTTTGAAATAGATCACAGCCTTTATAGGTGAAGAGACGTTAAAAAAAGATATGCTATTCCAATTTCTTTGAGTGTTAAAAGCGCTAGGTAATACATGTTCACAATTACTTTTTATAAACTGCAAACCAGTGTCCTGTTAACATATCACATTGTAAAACTAATTAACAAGAATACAGACTTGGTGAACTTGTTAATCTGAAAAGACTTTAAATATCAACAAATTTCACCTTGCTGTTCTTAGTATGTTCATCTTTGCAAACAGATCTAAACTAGTTTGCAAAATGTCTAATTATTCCTGCAAATGAACATTGGTACAACTTTTATGTGGCCAATAGCATCTCCTGATTTAATGATTTCTATTGCTTCTTAATAACAGGAACTCCACCACTATTATTCACTTTTTTATTTCCAAGGCCAAGCCCAATACCTAACATATGATACATGTTTATTATATGATTGATGCTTACATAAGTTAATTAATGAAAATACATAAGTTATTGCTCCCAAGCTCTACCTCATACTAGATTCTTATTGACACCAGTGGAGAAGCAGCCTTTATGAAGTTAAAAGTGTAGATTTAATGTCTACCAAACCTGAGTTGAGTTCTTGGGCTGTGTTGCTTAAATCACTGAGTTTTGGTTATCTCATCTAATAATAATAATACTCACCCCATAGAGTTATTGTGAGGTCATGATAAGATAATCTTTCTCAACCTGGGAGCACAAAGTAAGTATAATAGAAGAAGATGCTGGGAAGATGGTGGTGGTGGTAGTTTTTAAAACTTCCAGAATCCCCATAGAAAAATAAACAGAGCAGCTATATTGTAAAACCAAAAAACAAACAAATGAACAAACAAAAAACTGAGACAATATTTACAATTGAACAAGGTGACAAGGTATTTCTATGATTCTCAAAATACAGGTGTTTGAGGAAAAATCACCAACATCTGCAAGACCAGTATATTATCAAGGTCTGTGTGAAAAGAAGCAGATAGAAGCAATAGGATGGCTGATAGACCGGAGAACAGGAAAATGCCCAAATAGCAAAGAAGTGTTCACTGAAAAGCACAGTGAGCAAAGTTGAGAGAATAGCTGACATTGAGAAAGATTTAGCTTACTCCAAAAATGAGTAAGAGCAAGATGCCAGAATTTGTGACTGAAAGGACTACAGTAGCTTAGCTTGATAAACTTAAGAGAATGTTCAGTCAGGGCTCCCTCCCAGGACAAGGCCCTATACCAAGGCAAAACTTCTGGGTGTGAAATCAAAATTGAACAGGACAGGGAAAATAGTGACAATGGAAAGAGGAGGTCCAGATAAAGTATGTGTGTAGGTGGTGGGGGATGGGAGGTGGAAGTATACCACAATATCTCAGAAGGCCATCCACTTTTTTTGAACACAAGAGAAAAGGGATCTCTATGAAATTAGATATTTTTGTGAAGGTATCCCCAATGAGCTACCTTATATACTACCTCTATCTAAAAGGTTAATCAATCTAATAATTATACACAAAAGTGAACAATCAAATAGTATTGAGGTAAATCTCATACAAAGTTATTATAAGAGAAAAAAGCAGAATAGCATCCCTACAGTTCATAAAAATGGATTAAAACTATAACTTGCTAGTTAAAAATAAGTGAAAAGATATTAAGAAAAGTATACAAGATGTAGAAGAACAATATAAAGCACATTTATAAATTGTAAAAAAAAAACAAGGTGACAGAACTCAAAAGAGAACAACATATCAATGTTTCTATAACCCAAGATGTTCAACATTAAATTTCCTAATGAAATCCTCTTATATCTTCAGTACTAATCCCCCAACTTAAAGTGGTTTAAAAAAATGGCAAATGTCTTAATTTGATAAAGAAATTAGTGAAAAATTAAGTTACACTGACCATTTTACTGAAACAATTGATATATGTTTTATATTTTTATTCTCTAATATTTGACAAAGAGATACTAGGAAGTACATGGAAGTTCTATAACATGTGGATTTCTTCAAAAAATGACAACAGAGCAGCAAAGTTAGATTTGCAATAAATACCTTCTATTTTGCAAATCAAAAGTAATTGCAAAATCTCCAAGCAATTCATTTAATCAAATGCTGCCTAATCTCTGATCACTTGATCACATAATCAGCTTCACACTTTTGCTCATTTGAGACTTATCAATTCTTTCTATTAAAACAAATATGGGTCCAGGTGATACATATTATAATTATCACAGTTAATGTGACTGCCATATATAAATTGATTTCTATAATTAGGATATGATTATTTGTATGAGAGAGGAGTAAATTCCCAGCAAGGTTTTAGAGAAAAGAAAGGTTCAGACAGTGTATCCCTCAGTAACCAAATACAGAGAGAACACATTAAGTTAATACTACGTGTCACTATTACATGTTTTAAGACATATTAATTAACCATTTTTAAGTAGCAGGTTTTGAATGACTTTAGTATGAAAAAGGGAGTAGGCTAGATATGGGAAAAAGAGAGGAAGGGAAAATAGAAGCAAAGAGGAATGGGAATAAGGAAAAGAAAAACAAGGGAAAGAAAAAGAAAGATGAGGAGAAGAGAAAAGTAATATGGCCCTATTGCCACCATGATTTTAGCTCATTGAGATCTGCGTTGGGCTTCTAATCTTCAGAATTGTATGATATTATATTTGTTTTACTTTAATCCATTACATTTGTGATGATTTGTTATGGAAGCAACACAAAACTAACGCACATATATGATTCAGTTTCTGCATACTGACATTGACATAGAATCAATGACATACATAGAGAATGTGTTGTGAAATGGTTGATTCATACATAATTTAACATAAAGTTGGCACATTTATGATTCAATTAATTTAAATTATATTAACTTTATTTCTCTAAAATAATTTGAATTTTTAGATTTTTTTTTTGGTGGACATAATTTAAAATGACACTCAAGAAAAAATTGGCAGTTGGAACTGCCAGCATTTTTAGATGAGTTGGTCTACTTGTTTCTTACCTCATCTTATAAAATCTACTTTCAAAAAGGGGATGAAGTTAATTGTGCTGAAATAAGCTTATTTAAGCTAATCACTGAAATAAATAGATTCCTAAAGAATGGAGCCAGATTAGAAAGTGGGAAAAGAGGCATCTGCTGTCCTCACTATGGTGGGGCATATCCCTGTAGGAGGCTGAAAAACATCTGTGCTTCATGAAACTCTTTCATAAAAGAATTATGCTTCTCCAGCAGACATTTCAAGCTCTTAAAAAAGATGTATTTTAAAAAAAGATAATTTTCCATACTAACATTTAACTTAGCATTTATCTTATTTTTATTCTGAATTAATTTAACTTTTTCTATAAAATAGATTTCAAGTTAGATGTGACTTTTTTCTAGTTATAGAGTATCCTTTCCTTCTGAAATGATAACTATGTGACTTAGAACATAAGAAAGAAGATAAGAAGAATATATTTAAAAATTAGGCCCAGATGTAAAGAAAACAAACTGAAATCGAAGAGAAATCCTCAAGTTTCTGTTATAATATGGGAATATTCTTTGAAGAAAGTGAACACTACATGAGAAAACTAGATTTTGAGTACATCTTTCTCTATATATCACAAATGAAACTTAAGAGTGTATAAACCAAGTAGACTTCCATTTCCGTTAATATAGCAGAATAAAAAATCTCAAAAATCTCCTGTCACAAAACTCATAGAATTGCATGATAAAATATAACAACAACCCATTTAAGTGTAAAACAAAGAGCACAAGAAAATAAAAGCAATCTTCTGAGAACAAAAAAGAAGAAGGAACTGACACTGGGGCTGCCTAGTGATGGTGTTGATGAAGGAGAAATTTATAGGTCCTCAAACCAAAATGCTTATGATTCAGTTGTATGAAAGAGGCATGAGGCTTAGTTTCAGGTTCATGTGAAGTGGAAAGTTTAAAAGAGATCACTGAATAAAGGCAAGATCTTTAAAGAACTATATATAAATTGTATTTTAAAATAAATATCCAACAGAACAGTGAGATTCCAAAGATCTTAGTCTGGGCTCTGGGGGGAAAGAAGTCTCTCCTGAGAATTGATAAACACAGACCTGTATTTTAACATGTCGTGGTCTAAATTTATACTATTCATATGGTTTAGGAATGCTCAAATTAAAAGCTTGAAGAAAACAGTGGTCCCCAGCAGATAATACTTTCAGGCTATCTGGCAGTAGAAACTTGAAACTTTTCTAGAAAGAAGCACATTCAATCCAGGCAGAATAGGATTCCTACAGATAAATTGTCTTTGAAGACTATCTCCAAGTTCAAAATGTTACCATAGAAAAGAGTCAATAGCAACACAAATAGCCCTGTGGTTACCCCCAGGAACTTTTGAGAATCATTAGATAGATGAAAAGAAGTATCTTTAAATCAATTAAAGAAATAATAAAATAAATTTCAAAACATAGCAAAGAATAAAACATGATCAAAAAACAGCATTAAAATATTAAACTATTAAAAAGGAATAAATATATGCCTATTGAAGTTATTCAAGAAGTTAAAATCTCTGGAGTGATATAATTCTAATGAGTAAAAAACACTACTAAAATATTTTTTTTTAATTTATCAGGGTAACATTGGTTAATACAATTATATAATTTTGGGGTATAGATTATAATTTGACATCTATATATTTTTTTTTCTTTTTTAGGTGAGGCAATCCTTGTTTTTTTTTTTTTTTTATGCCTACAGCACATGGTCTTCCTAGGTGGTCTCCCATCCAAGTACTAACCAGGTCCAGCCTTGCTTAGCTTCTGAGATCAGACAGGATCAGGATTGTTCTGGGTAGCATGGCCATAGACAACATCTGTTTTGTCTGTTTACTACCCAAAGTTGAGTTTCCTTCAGCTACCATATATTTGATCCCTTTTACCCACTTCCCTTCCCCCATCACCCGACATTTGACCCCCTTTATCCCATTTACCTACACCCACCACCCTCACTCCACTAATAACCACTAGTCTATAGTCCTCTGGTAACTACCAGTCTATAGTCCATGTCCATGAGTCTCTGCTTATTTGTCCTATTCATTTGCTGCTTTTAGGTTTATATCCCATATATAAGTGATATCATGTGATTTTCAACTTTTTCATTCTGGCTTATTTCACTTAGCATGATTATCTCAAGCTCCATCCATGAAATACAGCAAATGGCTGTATTTCATATCTTCTTATGGCTGAGTATTATCCCATTGTATATATGTACCACCACTTCTTTATCTATCTTTTACTTCTTTATCTTTCATCTATTGTAGGACACTTTGGTTGCTTCCATGTCCTGGCCACTGTAAATAATGCTGCTATGAACATCGGTGTGCAAATTTCTTTTCGGATATGGGTTTTCAAGTCTTTGGGGTAAATACCCAGTAGAGGGATTTGCTGGATCATATGGTAGATCAATTCTCAGTTTTTTGAAGAACCTCCATACTGTTTTCCATAGTGGCTGTACCAATTTGCAGTCCCATCAGCAGTGTATGAGAGTTCCTTTTTCTAAACATCCTCTTCAGAATTTGGTATTACTTGTCCTGTTGATTATAGCTATTCTAACAGGTGTGAGATAGTATCTCATTGTGGTTTTGATTTGCATTTCCCTAATAGTTAGTGATATTGAGCATCTTTTCATATATTTATTGGCCATTTGTATCTCCACTAGGGAGAAGTGTTTGTTCCGGTCCTCTGCCCATTTTTTGATTGGGTCATCTGCTTTTTTGTTGCTATTGAGTTGTATGAGTTCTTTGTATATTTTGGATATTAGGCCCTTATAGGAGGTGTTGCTTGCAAATATATTTTCCCATTGGGATGGTTGTCTTTTTACTTTGTTGATGATTTCTTTGCTCAGTAGGAGCTTTTTAGTTTGATGTAGTCCCATTCATTTATTTTAGCTTTTACTTCCCTTGCTTTTGAGGTCAAATTCATAAAATCTACTTTAAGTCCAAGGTTCTTGAGTTTAGTTTCTATGTTTTCTTCCATGTGTTTTATTGTTTCAGGACTTATATTTAGGTCCTAAATCCATTTTGAGTTAATTTTGATATGTGGTGATAGACAACAGTCTAGTTTCATGCTTTTGCACGTGGCTTTCCAGTTTTCCCAGTACCATTTATTGAAGACGCTTTTCTTTCTCTACTGTATGCTTTCAGCATTTTTTTCTCGAAAATTATTTGCCCATATCAATATGGTTTTACTTCTGGACTCTTGATTCTGTTCCACTGGTCCGTGTGTCTGTTTTGCTGCCAATATCATGCTGTTTTGATTACTGTTGCTTTGTAGTATAACTTGAAGTTGGGCAGAGTGATGCCTCCAGCCTCGTTCTTTTTTTTCAGGATGGATTTGACAATTCAAGGTCTTTTGTGCTTTCATAGAAATCTGATGATATTTTGTTCTATTTCTTTAAAAAGTGCTGATGAGATATTGAAGGGGATTGCATTAAATCTGTATAATGCTTTAGGTAATATGGTCATTTTAAGTATGTTGATTATTCCAATCCAAGAACACAAAATATCTTTCCATTTTTTTGTATCTTCTTCGATTTCTTTTAATATGGTCTTATAATTTTCATTATATAGGTCCTTCATGTGTTTCATTAAATTTATTCCTAGGTATTTTATTCTTTTTATTTCAATTGCAAAAGGAATTATTTTTCCCACTTCTTTTTCTGACACTTCATTATTAGAGAAGAGGAAAACTATGGATGTTTGAACATTGATTTTGTATCCAGAGACTTTACTGTATTTGCTTACTGTTTCTAGTAGTGTTTTTGTGGAGGCTTTAGGTTTTCTATACAGAGAATCATGTCATCTGCAAATAGTGACAATCTGAATTCTTCATTTCCCATTTGGATGACTTTTATATCTTTCTCTTGTCTGCTTGCACTCACTAGGACCTCTAATGTTATATGGAATAACAGTGGCGATAGTGGACAGCATTGCCTCGTTCCTGATCTTGGAAGGTTTTTAGGTTTTCACCATTAAGTATAATGTTGGTTGAGGGTTTGTCATATATGGCCTTTATTATGTTAAGATACTTCTTTTATACACATTTTGTTAAGTGTTTCAATCATAAATGGATGTTATATCTTGTCAAAGGCTTTTTTCTGCATCTATTGATATGATTGTATGATTCTTATTTTTTAATTTGTTTATGTAGTGTATCACATCAATCAATTTGCATATGTTGAACCATCCTGTGCCACTAGGGTGAAGCCCAATTGATTGTGATGTATAATCTTTTTAATGTGTTGTTGTATTCGGTCTCCTAGTATCTTATTTAGGATATTCATATCTATATTCATGAGAGATATTGGTATGTAGATTTCTTTTTTCATGTTATCTTCACCAGGATATGATATCAGAGTAATATTGGCCTCATAAAATGAGTTGGTAAGTGTTGACTTCTCTTCGATATTTTGCAAGAGTTTGAATAAAATAGATATGAAATCTTCATTGAATGTTTGATAGAATTCACTGGTGAAGCCATCTGGGCCTGACTTTTACTTTTTGGTGGGTTTTTGATGATTGTTTCAATTTCCATACTGCTGATTGGTCGATTTAGATTTTCTAATTCTTCCTGATTCAGTCTATGAAGGCTGTATTTTTTTAAGTACTAGTTCATTTCTTCTACGTTATTAAATTTGGTGTTATATACTTTTTCAGAGTATTATTGTATGACCCTTTGTATTTCTGCAATATCAGTTGTAATTTCCCCTCTTTCATTCCTGATTTTGTTTATTTATGTCTTTTCTCTTTTTTCTTTAATGAGCCTAGCCAGGGGTTTGTCAATTTTATTAATCTTCCCAAAGAACCAGCTCTTTGTTGCATTTATTTTTTCTATTATTTTTTTGTTTTCAATTTCATTTATTTTTGCTCATATTTTGATTATTTCTTTCCTCTGCTGACTTTAGATCTCATTTGTTTCTCTTTTTCTTGTTTTATAAGATGAAGCATTAGGTTGTTTATTTGGGCTCATTCCTGTTTTTGGAGGTAGGCCTGTAATGATATAAACTTTCCTCTTATGACCACTTCTGCTGTGTCCCAAAAGTTTTGATATGTTGTACTATCATTATCATTCATTTCTATGTATCTCTTGATCTCTCTTTTTATTTCTTCTCTGACCCAGTTATTCTTCAGTAGTATGATTTCAACTGTCATATAGTTGTTGAGGCCACGTCTGTGTCCCAGTATGTGGTCAATTATTGAGAATGTTCCATGTGTAATAGAGAAGAATGTATAAGCAGCTGTTTTGGAATGGAAGTCTCTGTAAATGTCAATTATGTCCAGTTGGTCTAATGTGTTATTTAAGGATGTCATTTCCTTATTGATTTTCTGTTTGAATGGTCTGTCTATATCCAACAGTGGGATATTTAAACCTCCTACTACAATAGTGTTTTGGTCTGTTTCTCCCTTTAGTTCTGTTAGTAATTGCTTTGCATATATTGGGGCTCTCTGATTGGGAGCATAGATATTAAGAAGTGTTATGTCTTCTTGGTGAATGGTGCCCTTTATCATTATGAAGTGTCCCTCAGTGTCTTTGTTTGCACTTTAATTTTGAAGTCTATCTCATCCGATATTAGTACTGGCACTCCCGCTTTTTCTGAATGGCATTTGCTTGAAATATCATTTTCCACCCTTTCACTTTGAGTCTAAATTTGTCTTTGGAACTGAGATGTGTCTTCTGGAGGCAGCATATGGTTGGGATTTATTTTTTGATCCATTCTGCAACTCTGTGCCTTTTATTGGTGATTTCAGTCCATTTACATTTAGGGCGATTATTGAAATATAAGGTCTTCTTATAGCCATTTTACTTTTACTTTCTGGTAGTTTGGTGTTTACATTGCTTTCTTGTCCTTTCGTTTCTGATTTGTTTTGGTTGGCTTTGTGGGTTTTCCCTCTGGTCCTTCTACTTTTATGTTTTATACTTTGATTCTGAATGTTTGGCGTGTGGTTACCATTATAAATATGTAAAGGATGGTTATATATATACAGTAGTCCATTTTCTTCTTCATGTGCCTTATCTCTATTCCCCTTTGCAAATTTGGTTCTTTGAATGCTCCTTTTTTCAGTCATTGTTATCTCAATTTGTCTCTATGTATGTTGAATGTTCATTACTATCTTGCTATAGCAATACTCTTATTATTTAAGCTTATAATGTCCTGTTTTTAGTAAGGGTTGCACAACTCTGCTTCTATTTGCCTGACAGTCACTTTACTACTAATTATGATTTTTTCAAAAAATTTTTAGGCGATCTGACCCCTTTTAGTATTTCCTGTAATGCAGGCCTCGTAGTGGAGAATTCCCTCAATTTTTGTATGTCTGGAAAGGTCATAATTTCTCCTTCATATCTAAGGGAGAGCTTAGCTGCATACATTATTCTAGGCTGGTAATTCCTTTCACTTAATACTTTAAATATTGATTCTATTCCTTTCTGGCTGGTAAGTTTTACACTGAGAAGTCCAAGGAAATCTAATGGGTTTTCCTTTATAAGTTACTGTTTTCTTCTCCCTGGTTGCCTTGAGAATTCTATCTTTGTCGTTGATTTTTGATAACTTTAATACAATGTGTCTTGGTGAAGGGCTTTTTGGGTTTACACAATTGGGTGTTCTGTTGACTTTTTGAATTCTAAGCTCCAGCTTATTCTTTAGATTTGGGAAATTCTCGTCAATTATTTGTTTGAAAATGCTTTCTAATCCCTTTTCCTTTTCCTTGACTTTGATAATGCTCATTATTCTTATGTTTCATCTCTGATGGTATCATCTAGTTCTTGAATTTCTCTTTCATTACTTTTCATTCCTCAGTTTCTCTCTTTTTCTTTCTGA
The DNA here is from genome assembly GCA_028627145.1 of Eidolon dupreanum. Lineage (NCBI taxonomy): Eukaryota > Metazoa > Chordata > Mammalia > Chiroptera > Pteropodidae > Eidolon > Eidolon dupreanum. The sequence goes on along the minus strand of CM053505.1, from coordinate 50,366,321 downwards.
TTTATTTCTAGATATCTATCTTCAATACCACTGATCCTTTCCTCTGTTTGGTCGACTGTATTTCCAAAGCTTGCTATTTCATTTTTCGATTCTTGCAGTGTGTTTTTTTATCTCCAGAATATCTATTCTGTTCTTTTTTAGGGTATCAATCTCCTTGCTCTGTTTATCTATTTGCTTCTTCAATTACTGAAATTGTTGATACAACTCATTTCGGAACTTACTGAGTTTTTTCAGAAATATCATCCTGAATTTTCTGTTGTTAAGATCGCATATTTCTATGTCTGTAAGCTCATTTTCTGGAGATTTTTCTCTTTCTTTCTGAGATGCCTTGTCACTTTGGTTGTTTCTCCACCTGGGCATTAATGAAAATATATTTTGCTTTTTTTTTTTTCAGAAAGAAGATTTATTATATAAAGGTTTCTCTTTAGCCTATTGCAAAGAAGGTGTTTTTTCTTTTGGTTTCCAGTAAGTGGCATCTAAGTCTCTTGGATCCCAGTCCACCATCTGACACGGGGGTTTCTGACCTGTGGTAGCTCTTATGAGGTGATTCCAAGCTTAGACATGCTGGTGTGTAGTTTTGGTGTTTTTTGTTGAATTTTAGATGTTCAGCGTATTGTTGTTTTAGAGGGAGAGATCTAGGGTCATCTCCCACTCTACCATGTTTCCAAATATTCTCTTACTATAAAGACTTTTAATAAGGTAATATAGTAAAAATTAGGACTGTCATGTCACATAAATTTTACCTTACTTTATATTTAAAAATAATACTATAACAATCCCAAGATTAAAGAGTATCACTGACATATAGAAGTCTAGATCCAAAAAAAAATCAATTTCCACATAAGGTATACAGTCATAAATTGTGATCATTTTCAATATTCAACAAAATTAAAGACTTTAAATGTAACTTTAAATGTTAATAAAGCAACAAGAACACACTGTACATATTTCTATATATATTTTCTATAAATATATTATGAGCAATTTTTATGATAGTTTTTGTCTACAGTTTGCAACATATAATATCTATCTTTTGCATGCATATGTATTCTTCATTTTGTTAAATTGGCTTTATTGGTGCTATAAATGGTTAAGTGATAGATCAAGAAATAAAACCTATAATTACTAATTTTTTTATAATTAATTCTTCATTTTTGTGCAGCAATGACTGTCAGTAAAGGACTTATCAAGTAGCTACTCATGTTTTTTATTGGATCTTGTGTCTTTGTAGATTTCCAGATGACTTGAGATGCTACAACTATAATTCTCTGTTGAATATTTGACTTTTACAAGTATAAGTAGTGTTTCTATTGACTTAAGAAAATTAGCTGAGATACTGATAGATTTGATGGAACTTGGTTATTCTTCATTTTTTCATTATTCAATTCTTCATTCAGAGTTTGGTGAGGGAGGTATGATAAATAAAAAAATAATATGTAGGTTATATCACTGGAGAGTCCACTGTCAAACATTTACTAATTATAAGATTTTTGCTATACTGTGAGGTTCTTGAAGACATAGATCAATTCTTGCCCACTATATATACCCAGAGAATAACAAATAATTTCAAAACTAGTAGGCACTCAATGGTATTTACTAAATAAAGAACTTAACCAATTTCAACTATTCTACATTTCCTTCCTTTTTAACGTAAAATAAGTAGTAATGGAGTTTTATCCTTTTTTTATGTGTATCTTTCATCAAGGCAATAGAAAACACGCTATAAGATCCCTAGCTTTTTCTAATTGCCATTTGTTAAAATTGCTTTCCTAAGATAGCCATTGAAATATATAAAGAGCTAGAAGAAAGCTTGGATCCTGTTGAGAAAGCATTCAAATAGGGTGTGATTGGTCAAGGAAACATTCTTGTTTTGTGTCAGCTTGACTCTGCTTTGAAAGAATGTTGCATGTCATTGGTGAAGTGGTTCAGAAAGAAATAACAGCCTAACTTCAGGGTCCCAGACTATTTTTAAATGATAAATACTTTTGGCTGAGGTTAGAGCTGTCAGCTTTTAAAATGTTAAAATTTCTACTCCACTTCTTGCTTTCATTCAATTCAATTTTGTCTTAAACTTAAGGTAAAGAGCCACAGCTGTCTTTACTCCTTAGAACTCAGAAACCAAGCATATTCTTGCTAATTTTAAACTAGGGCAATTCAGGATAAAATATATCATTTGGTAATCTCCTTAGTGCCTCCTCAATTTCTGATGTATTCTTCAAACAATTAACAAATGAGAACTTCCGTTCTTGTTTAATGAGTCAGAATTTGGAAAAATGTTTTAATTCATTGCTTTAAAAAAAAGTTTGCCTTTAGATAGAACATGCAACAATTAGATTGGTTGCTATATGACTATTTTGTTACTCAGTAATTACCATTTTGTCACACTTCCATTTTCTGTAAAGATAAGGAATTTATAGTAGTTTGTATTTTAATTATTTGTAAGAATCACTATGATAACTGTAGTTCCACATCATTTGTCATCACTTTATAGAGAAATACAGCATCTTTTCTGTGTAGTAAACAAAACTACATACATTCTGGGAAAAAGTCAAATGAAGGGGAACAGCATAGAAAAGGGTAAAGATCCCTAGTGTGGGAGTAAAGAGACCTGCATTTTAGTTCTAGCCCTGTTATTAACTAGTCTTATGTGTTTGAGCAAGTCATTTAGATTCCCTAAGTTTCTGTTTTCTTATCTGTAAAATTACATGCTCTGTTTTCACAGTTAAAAAAGTATAATATGAATGTGGTTGCTGGGTAGAAGAAATAGAAATACATAAAAGAAAAGAACATTAAAAAAAACAGCCTGCCATTCATTCTTGTCTTGCACTAACACATTAGCAAAAGTGTTAAGTTGCCTTAATATTTTTAAGCAGTACAAATTATTACATTAATTTAAATGCTAGAAGACTAAGTTTGCCAGATTCATCTTCCACATCTCACCAAATAGTAGATTCACTGTTTTAGAATTTCTGTAATCTTACTTTCAAGAATAAACCTACTGATTTTACTATGGCTATTTATTCATAACTGATAACCTGTTTATGTTTGTTATAGACAATAAACGAGATATCATTAGTACACTGTGTTTTCAAACTAAATTTTTTCTGAACACTGTTAAAATATTTTCATAATAATGTACTCACATATATAGAAACTTTATATCTTTGATTTGTTGTTAAATTTTAAACCAACAAAACTGTCCTTTATGGAAGGTTTGTATTATAATAAATGCAGACATGAAGTACTGAATTACACATACCATAATCCTCAAATCATCAGAGATATCTCTAGAATTATACTATGCCCTAAGACATTGGAAGAAGTCCTAGAAATTGAGAAAAATGATGGCAGCTCCTGTCACTGTTGCTGGAGCCAAACCAAACTGCAATATCTACATATAATCAATCACAGAGTGTCCTGCCATTATCACCATCTCTCAAATCAAAGGTCATGGGTGTAAGATGAACAAGCACAATGCCATAAGGAAGTTTGAGTGGTACTGAGAAGAAGAGATTAAGGATCAGGCAGACAAGCAGTGGGGTGGCAGCTGCTCACAAAATATAAGCAGGTAAGCAGGGAGATCACTATTTAACCTATTCAATTAACATCCCTTGTGCATCTATTATGTGCCAGATACTTCTGGGTGCTGGTGATGCAAAAATGAATTAGACCCAAACCTTGATTATGAGAAAGCTTCCTGTGTAGCAAGTGAAGCAGAGATATAAATGTTAAATCACATTCTGATAGGTGTTACAATAAAGCTGTGTGCAAAGTTTGATTGGTAATCTGGAAAAAGAATCAGCTGCCAAGGAGACTCAGGAAACTCTTCACAGGGGAATTGGCACATGATTCGGGGCTTAGTAGGAGAATAGAAACCTTCCAGTTGGAGGAGGAAGTCAAAGGGAATATAGGTAGAGAAAAGCACAGGTAAAAATAAGGGGACATGAAGAAGCACTCAGGCTATAGGGACTAGGTTTAATGTGCTCTGCTAGAGCTCTTGGTGCATGTTGTAGAGGAAGGAGATTAAGAAAAAGTCTAAGTGACTAAAAAAGTAGATTGTAATCAGATAATGAAATTTCTCATCTGCCATGCTAAAGAGTCTGGATGTTATTCTGCATTCAACAGAGAAGTCATAAAGAAGATTTATAAAGAAGAATACTATGATCAGAAGGGATTTTTAGAATGTTATATCTGTGGAAAGGGTTTAGAAGTTATTTGATAGGGAAGACTGAAGGAATAAAGAAGGAAATACTAATTAGGAGGCTGGGTTACAGTAGTCTAGACAAGGATTACAAATCCAAATGCTTTTAAAGACCTGGCAAATAATGCACATGTAAAGCTGGAACCCATCACCCCTGGCATTACGTTAAAGGAAAAATGAATAAACAAGTATCTTGGATAAGTAATACTTAAGATAGAATTTGGTTTAGAAATACCAGGGGTTTTTTTGTGTGTCATATACAGGAGAAAGGATGATAACATTTTGAATTATGGAATGGAGAAAGAAAAAACAAAAACAAAAAAACAGTGAATTACAGACCCATTTGAGTGGTGAATAACACTGTTTCAGCTATTCTTGGATCACTAGGATACACACTAAAAATTCCACATGTAGTCACTAACTGCATCCAGTAACAAGTAAGGAGAAAGTAAGAGAGAAAACTGCCTCTTGTACTCTGTCAGTGAAAAAAATTATGCATACATACTTACAGGTATATAAATCAATGCCATTTTTTAAACATATTGATACTATAGTTTCATCCTAACAGTACAGAAAATTTCCTAGCCTTAGTAAGAGGTTGGTTTATTTTTTATACTATCTTTTTTGTAAGGTGGACAGTGGCTAGATTAAGCACCTAACAACAACAAAACAAAACAAAACAAAACAAAACAAAACAAAACAAACAAAAATTATATGCTATAGTAGAAACAGAGGCTAAAATGACTATATATAAATATATATATTAGCCTATAGCACCTGGTCTTCCAAGTGGTCTCCCATTCAAGTACTAACCAGGCCTAACCTTGCTTAGCTTCTGAGATCAGACGAGATTGGGCATGGTCAGGGTGGCATGGCCATTGACTATATAATTAAGTGATATTCAATAGCAATTCAGCTATAACTTCATACAATTATTCTCTTTGCTCCAATAATCTATATGTAAGTGGACATGTTATCTGCAACCATAGTATGGCAAAAAAGATTGCAATCATGGAGTATACTTAGGCTTGGAGTGAGGAAAACATAAATAAGGAAATACAGAGACTTGATCCTAAAGATTGAATAATATCTGGACAAAAAAAGGAATTCTAATATATAATAAATATAATGAATTGAATACAGGTGGTTATCTCAAAACCAAAGTGGAACATCAAAATGCTTTTCCCCACTTAAACTAACTTGCTCATAAATTATTACTGAGGAAATATAAATAAATATTACCTTAAAAACTATGTGATTTAAAAAAAAAGCACCATATGTAATTCTGATACATTTAACCATGCAATTTAAGTATATTTCCTGGTTTCAAAAATAACTGTAATTTACATTTTTTACTTGCATAAATATAGTATGCATCGCATATGCCAGGTGCTTAATGAATAGGTTAATTGGACAAGTGGTTAGATAGCATAATAGAAAGAATAGTGAACTTTATAACAAAACAGTAATATGACATCTTAAAAAATTCAATAAATATGTGAATAGAAACATATATATATGAATATGCATACATATGAATGAAAATAACTGTGCCTTCAAAATTACATTTGATTATTTTCTCTGTGTCAAAGCAAAAAAAAACATGTAATATCCAGGGGTCACAAATTCAAAAGCCTTCAAGATCCAAGCAAAAATCATAAGTATATGAAGAATCCCAAATATGAGAAAATATGATATACAGGGTGTATGGTCAATAGTTCTTCTTTCAGTTCTTCTTTTCTAACATTGCTTGTCAAAGCCCATCTTGATCAAGATGGCAGAGTAAGTAAATGCTGTGCTTGCCTTCTCTCGTGACTACATCATAATTACAACTAAATTACAAAACACTCAACTTGAAGAACCGTCTAAAGATCAGTTGAATAGAACTCCTATAAATAAAGATATAAAGAAGTAGCCATGTCAAGATAGTAGAGGGGTAGAGACTCAAAATGGGCTGGCCCCAGACCCATAAGTGGCAGCTAAGAATCGGCAGGGATATCTCAGCTGCAGATGTTTCCCCTGAGGACCAAGGGATTCTAGTCCCACACCAGGTTTCCCAGCCCAGGGATCCAGTGCCAGGAAAAAAAGTTTCTACAACTTCTGGCTGTGAAAAACAGTGGAGATTGTGGCTCAGTGAGATGGAGAGCAGCTGAAATACCAGGTGCTCCTCTTAAAGGGTCCATGCACAAATTCAGTTGTCCACAAACACTCACCCAAAGCTCCAGCGAAAGAACAGCATCTTGAAAGGTGCCAGAGATATATGGAGAAAAACTGAATTGTGTGGCTACAGGGTAAGGGCTGGAGGGACAGCTGCCAATGTTCCTGTTTTGAGTCCACCCGCAGTGTGACCTGGAGGTGAGTACAAAATCTAAATCTGTATTAACCTGGTGAACACAGCTATTCCCACCCTGATGACTCCCTGAAACCCTGCCCCACCCACTTTTCACACCTCTGGAGGCTTTTTCAGCAACAAGGAGCCAGCCTCAGCCTGAGCTCCAGTATTTCTTAAAAGCTCTCAAAGGTCCACAGGACCTAAGCAAGAAGTGACTGGAGTCAGTGTGCCCTGTGCCTCTTTCTGAGCAGCCACAGGCCAGGCTCTAGTGTCAAATATAAATCTGCATTAACCTGGTGAACACTACTAGCTCCACCCTGGTGACTCTCTGACACCCAACCTACTCAGCTGGAGCACTGCCTGAGGCTCTTTCAATGGCTATATCATACAAATAGCCAGCAGGTAGTGATTGGTCTCAGTGTGCACTCTGCCTCTGGCTGAGTAACCCTAGGCCTGGTACTGGTGACAGTGAGCCTCAGTTCTTAGCATGGCCTTCTTCACCTGTGGGCCCCAAATGGCAGCAATCAACTGCAGATCATTTTGTAGCTCCTAGCAGGTGGCCCCACGCTGGGCACAGGCAATGGTTGAGCTTAGCCTGCACTGCAGCTCCTCCAAAGAGGCTTCAGAATCACACCTGGTGGCTGTCTTCAGCCTACAACAGAGCAATACCAGTTTATTGCCACAGATGGCACATCCAAAAGGTGGTCTCAGCAGTCAACAGAGCCCCACTGCGGTAAATCCCACTCTGTGGGGTCAAACCATGAAAAATAGCTTGTACACTATACTTGTGGCCAATCTACACAGCCAGTCAGTCTCAGAATTAACCTCGCCCACTGACATGCCAAGGCAATCAAGGCTCAACTAAAACATAAGGGCATACATAACCCACACAAGGGACACTCCTGGAGCATGCAGCTCAGGTAATCAGGGAGACTGCACCACTGGGCCTCACAGGACACCTATTACATTAAGCTACCCTACAAAGACTGGAAGACATAGCAGATCTACCTAATACATAGAGATAAACATAGAGGCAGCCAAAATAAGACAAAAAAAAAAAAAAAAAAAAAAAACATGTCTCAAATGAAAGAAAAAGAGAAAATTCCAGAAAAATAACTAAACAAAATGAAGGCAAACAATCTACCAGGTACAGAGTTCAAAACACTGGTTATAGGGATGCTGAATAAACTCAGAGGAAGAATGGATGAACTCAGTGAGAATTTCAACAAAGAAATAGTAAACCTAAAAGAAGACATAGAAATCATTAAAAAAAATACCTGTCAGAAATGAAAAACACAATAGTCAAAAATGAAGAATACGTTACAAGAAATCGACAACACATTAGATGGAGCAGAGGATAGGACCAGCAATTCTAAATACAAAGTAACAAAAAACATCCAATTGAAACAGGAAAAATATAAAATAAAAAGGAGAATAATTTAAGGGACATCTGGGACAACATCAAGCATAAAAACATTGGCATCATAGGGGTACAATAAGGAGGAGAAAGAGTAAGAAATAGAAAACCTATTTGAAGAAATAATGACTGGAAACTTTCCTAAATTGGTTAAAAAAAAATAGACATACAAGCCCAGGAAGCACAGAGTCTCAAATAAGATGAATCCAAAGAGGCCCACACCAAGACACATTGTATTGAAATTCTGAAAGTAAAAGACAAAGAAAGAATATTAAAAGCAGCAAGAGAAAAGCAGTTACCTACAAAGGGGCCTCCATAAGACTCAGCGGATTTTGCAACAGAAACTTTGCAGGCCAGAAGGGATTGGCAGGAAATATTCAGTGAGAAAAAGCAAAGACTAACAACCAAGACTACTCTACTGAACAAAGCTATCATTTAAAATTGAAGGAAAGATAAAATGTTTCCCGGACAAGAAAAATCTAAAGGAATTCATTATCACCAAGCCAGTAATACAAGAAATGTTAAAGGGACTTCTTTAAGAAGAAGAAAAAAGTATGAATAATAAAATGGCAATAACTACATACCTATTGATAATTGCTCTCAATATAATTGGAATAAATGTTCTAATCAAAAGAGATAGGGTAGCTGAATAGATAAGAAAACACGACCCATGAATATGCTGTCTACAAGAGACTCATTTCAGATCAAAAGACACAGATAGACTAAAAGTAAAGGGGTGGAAAAATATATTTCATGAAAATAGAAACCAAAAAAAAAAAAAAGCAGAGGTAACAATACTTACATCAGGTAAAATAGACTTTAAAACAAATGCTGTATTAAGAGGCAAAGAAAATTTCATAATGATAAAGGGATTAATCCAACAAGAGGATATAATCCTTGTAAAAATCTATGCATCCAATGTAGGAGCACCAAGTATATATAACAAATATTGGTGGATATAAAAGTAGAGATCTATAGTATTACAGTAATTGTAGGGAACAGTAGCACCACATTGACATCAATGGATAGATCATTCAGACAGAAAATTAACAAGGAAAGAGTAGCCTTAAATGATATATTAGACTAGATGGATTTAATTGATATTTTTAGCACATTTCACCCCAAAGAAGCAGAATACACATTCTTTTCAGGCACACATAGAACATTTTCCAGGATAGACCACATGTTAGGCCAGAAAACAAGTCTCAATAAACTTAAAAAGATTGAAATCATGTCAAACATCTTCTCTGATGACATTGGTATAAAATGAAAAATCAATTACAAGAAGAAAACTGAAAAACACACAAATATATGTCAGCTAAATAATCATGCTACTAAACAATGAATGGCTTAACAACATTCAAAAAAGAAATCAAAAGATACCTTGAGACAAATAAAAACCAAAACACAACAATCCTAAATCTATGGGACACAGTAAAAGTGGTATTAAGAGGGAAACTCATAGTACTACAGGACTACCTCAAGAAACAATAAAAATCTCAAACAAACAGTATAACCGTACATCTAAAGAACAAGAAAAAGAACATCAAACAAAGCCCAAAGTGAGTAGAAATAAGGAAATAAGGAAGATCAGAGAGGAAATAAATGAAATAAAATCTAAAAACAATGCAAAAGATTAATGAAATCAAGAGCAGGTTCTTTGAAAAAATAAACAAAATTGATAAACCTTTAAGCATACTCATCAAGAGAAAAAGAGAGAAGACCCGAATAAAATCAGAAACAAAAGAGAAGTGAAAACTGACACTAGAAAAATACAAAAAAAATTAAGAAAATATTATTAACAACTACATGCCAACAAATTAAACAATCTGGAAGAAATTGATAAATTCCTAGAACTATACAATCTTCCAAGATGGAATCAAGAAGAAACAGAAAATCTCAACAGATCAATAACTACTAATGAAATCAAATCAATATTCAAAAAACTCCCAACAAACAAATGTCCTATACTGAATGGCTTCACAGGTGAATTTTACTAACCAGTCAAAGAAGACATAACACCAATCCTTCTCAAACTATCCCAAAAAATTCAAGAGGAGGAAAGACTCTCAAGTTCATTGTATGGGACCATCATTACCCTGATTCCAAAACCAGACAAAGACATCACATAAAAGAAAATTATAGGCTGACATTCCTAATGAACATAGACAGAAAATTCCTCAACAAAATACTAGCAAACATAATTCAGCAATACCTTGAAAAGATCATACACTGTGATCAAAGGGGAGTTATAGCTGAGAATCAAGTTTCATCCAATATTTGCAAATCAGTTAACATCATACACCACATAAACAAAATGTCAGACAAACTTCATAAAATCATATCAACAAATGCAGAAAAAGCATTTGAAAAAATTCAGCATTCATTTATGATAAAAGTTCTTAGTAAAGTGGAAATAGAGGGGAAAATACCTCAACATTATAAAAACCATATTTAACAAACACACACCTAATATCACACTCAATGGGGAAAAGCTAGAACTGTTTTCCTTAAAATCAGGAACAAGACAAGGATGTACACTTTCACTGCATTTATTCAACATACTGTTAAAAGTCCTAGCCACAGCAATCAGATAAGAAAAGAAAAATTTAAACTCCAAAATTGGAAAGAAAGAAGCAAAACTGCCATTATTTTCAGGTAACATTATACTATCTATAGAGGACTCTAAGGATTCCACCCAAAAACTGTTAGAACTGATAAATGAATTCAGTAAAGTAGCAGGATGCAAACTTAATATTCAGAAGTTAGTTCTCTTTCTATACACCAATAACAAACTATCAGAAAGAGAAATTAAGAAAACAATCCCATTTACAATTGCATCAAAAAAAAGATACCTAAGAATAAATTTAACCAAGTAGGGAAATGAACAGTACTCAGAAATGTGAAAGACAATGAAGAAAGAAACTGAAGAAGATATAAATAAATGTAAGCATATATTGTGCTCATGGATAGGAAGAATTAACATCATTAAAACGTCCATGCTACCCAAAGCAATCTATAGATTCAATGCAATTTCTATCAAAATAACAATGGCATTGTTCACAAAACTAACACAAATAATCATAAAATTTATATGGGACTAAAAAGACCTCAAAGTAGCCATAGCAATCTTGAGAAAGAAGAGCAATGCTGAAGGTATCATACTACCTGATATCAAACTACACTACAAGGTTATAGTAGTCAAAGCAGTATAGTACTGGCATAAAAACAGATACATAAATTAACGCAACAGAAGAGAGAACCCAGAAATAAATTCATATCTATATGGTCAATTAATCTATTAATCTAACAAAGTAGGCAAGAATACACATGGGATAAACACAGTCTATTTAATAAATGTTTTTGGGAAACTGGACAGATACATGCAAAAAATGAAACTAGACCATTTTCTTAAACCACATACAAGAATAAACTTAAAATGGATTAAAGACATAAATGCAAGACACCAAACCATAGAACTACTAGGAGAAAACATAGGCAGTAAACTCTCTGAAATTGCTCTTAGTTATTTTTTCTGATGTGTCTCCTCAGGCAAGGAAAACAAAAGAAAAAATAAATGAGATAACATCAAACTAAAAATGTTTTGCACAGCAAAGGAAACCATCAACAAAACAAAAAAAAGACAACCTACTGAATGGAAGAAGATAAGGGATTAATATGCAAAATTTATAAAAAATTCATACAACTGAACACCAAAAAAAAAAAAAAAAAGAAGACAAAAATAATCTAATTAAAATATGAGCAGAGGACCTGAATAGACATTTCTCCCAAGAGGGCATACAGATGGCAAATAGACATATGGAAAGATGTTCAAAGCCACTAATCATTGGAGAAATGCAAATTAAAACCACAATGAGTTATCATCTCACACCTATCAAAATGGCTATCATCAATAAATCAACAAGCTGGTATTGGTGACGTTGTGAAGAAAAGAAAACCATCATGCATTGTTGGTGAGATTACAAATGGTGCTGCCACTATGGAAAACAGTCTGAATGTTCCTCAAAAAATTAAAAATTGAACTACTGTATGACCATGCAATTCCACTTCTGGGTATTTATCTGAAGAAATCCAAAATACTAATTTGAAAAGATATATGCATCCTTATATTTATTGCAGCATTATTTACAATAGCCAAGATATGGAAGCAACCTAAGTTTCCATCAATACATGACTGGATAAAGAAGATATGGTACGTATATAAAATGAATATTTGTCAGCCATAAAAAATAATGTAATCTTATCATTTGCAACAACATGGATGGACCTAGAAGGTATTATGTTAAGTGAAATAAATCACACAGAGGAAGACAAGTACCATATGATTTAACTTGTATGTGGAATCTAAAAACAACAACAACAAAAAAAATGAACAAAGAAAACAAACGGACTCATGGATACAGAGAAAAAACTGATAGTTGCTGTATGGGAGGGGGATTGAGTAACTGGTTGAAAAAGGGGAAGGGATTAAGAAGTACAAATTAGTAGTTACAAAATAGTCATATGGATGTAAAGTACAGTATAGGGAATATAGTCAATAATATTGTAATAACTATATATGATACCTGGGGATCCCATCGTAAATGATATAAAAGTCTAACCACTATTCTGTACACCTAGAGCTTATATAATATTATTGAATGTGAAATGTAACTAAAAAGAAAAAAAATATTATAAAAAATAAAAAAAATTAAATTAAAAACATTATAAAACAAACAGAAAAAGCTAAATTTTCACCAGATTTGGGCATTGAGCCATAAGATTGTGACCTTTCAACACTTAGTTATCTATTATTAATGGCATAAAGGTGTCTTTTTTCACTTGGGTAGTCACATTGCTTCTCACAAGTCAGTAAACTATTTTATCAATAGTCAATTTATTTTTCATTTTATTTGATGCTATCAACATTGTTTAACCCAGTGGGTCACTCCCTCCTCTTTGATAGCTTTATTCATCTGGTTCCCATGACACTACACACTCAGATTTTCCTCTTATCTTTGAAGCAACTCCTCAATCTCTTTGACTAGTTCCTTCTCTTTTCCCAGATCTCCAAAAGTTTGAGTACTCTAACTTTCCTTCCCATATGTATCTACACATTCGTTCCTTTGGCGATATCCAGTCTCACATCTCTAAATAACAATAATATGATGACAATCACCAGATTTATATTTCCAGCCCAGACCTCTCTCTCAAACTCCAGATCTCTCTATCCAACTGCCCACTTAATGTATCACCTAGATGTCCAACAGACATCTCACACTTAAGTCGTATCAAACTGATTTCTTCCACAAACTTGCCCCACTTACATTCTTTCTAATCTCAGTTACTAATAAGTATTACTTCAGTTACTGAAACCAAAAATCTTGGTGTTATCTTGACATCTTTATTTTTCTCATATCATACACCTTAATATGTAAGAGAATCATCCTAGTTTTACTTTTAAATCAATACAGATTCTGACCACTTTTCATCACCTTTACTGTTTCCATCTTGTTCCAAGCCACTGTTCTCTTTCTTGGGGATTACTGCAATAGGTGTCTACTTGCACCATCACCCCGCATTTATACTATTCTCAACAAGGCAGCCAGACTGATCGCTTTAAAATCCAAGTAAAATCATTTCACTCCTCTGAATAAAAGCCTGTCATTGCTGTTCTACTGAGTAAGCCATCCTCCTCACAGTGGCTTTTTACAAGACCCATCAAGATTTCTCCCCTGCCACCACCAACATCACCTCTCTCCATGTCCTTTTCTAATATTTTTCCTTAGTGTAAGCCACTTTAGCCACACTGACCTTAGAGTTCCTTGAACATACTTGTCATGTTTTTATGTAAGAATCTAATTATTCCTTCTGGGCATAAAATTCTTCCCTTAGACGTTACTTGAAAAAGTCCCTCACCGTATTCAGTATTTGCTCAAATATCTCAATGAGTCAAACCCTGACCACTTGCAAAACTGCTACCACCTCAAGCCCTGGAACTCCTAATCCCATTTACATTGCTCCAAAAAGGATATCACTTTCTAATAGTTTATACATAATAGTAATTTGATTAGCATAGAATATTTTCTTTTCCCTAGATTGAAAATACTATGAGGGCAGTCATCTTTTATTGTTGTGCGGTTCACAACATATTATCTTGAGCACCTAGAAGAATGTCTGGAACACAAACACTCAGTAGAAATATGTTGAAGTTTTTTAAATTATCAGAAGAGACAATTTGTGGGGTATTTCAGTTCAATTTTTAGTCTTGATATTATTCTTACAATTATCAATACGGAAGGAAGTAAAAATGAAGGATGGCTGTTAAGTACTTCCTATGTGTCAGTCACTGTGCTAAGATATTTACATATATCCTCACACATATCTCCATTTAATCCTCATGACAACCAAGTCAGAAAGGTATAATGGGCCTTATTTTCCAATGACAAAAGCAAAGTTGTATAACTTGTGAGTAGCATAGTAAAGTTTTACACCCACTGTCACTTAAAACAAAATCTATGATGCTCAAAAAGAACTTGTATGCCATATATTTTTTAAGAAATTACTATATAAATATCAAATAAAACATGAGAAGTTAAGGATAACTGGCAATGAGATTGAGCTACAATTAATTAATATCATCCATATACATTTTAACATTTTTTAAAGATTTGCCCATACTACAGAAAATTTTTTTTTTCATATTTATAGGTCTTCTCCCACTAGAAAACTGAGAATAAATAACTAATAAAAATGGATAATACCCCTAATACAAAAGCTTCACAAAATACATATTAACTTTATTATTTTTTTAAGTATAGCTTACATGTAGATAACAATTTATGGCTGTTATAGAATATGTAAAAATATACTAGAAACAATAAAACAAGTTTTCTTCCAGTTTTACTTAAACTTTTAATGCTAAAATTGAACAGATCAGCTACTGAAAGAAATACCAAGGGCTTATGTGACAGCCTCTGTTCACTGTCAGAATTCTGTAAACTAGTTTTTAGAACAAGAAAAAAATGTGTCGCTTAAGAGGCTAATGTATTAAATCTAAAAGAAAAATTGTTCACTAAAGGTGAGGTAACCGTTTTCAAGAAGAGAACAGCTGTGTTATCATTAGAGATAAGCTCTCATGATCATAGTGCCACTTATATCAGAAATTCAGCCACTTTTACTCCAGGGTACAATTTGTCTTCTAGACTGGATTTGTTGTCTGTGTGGCTGACAAAACTCCATAGATCAGAGCTTATTTATATGCTGAAACTTGAGTAACATGTTCATACAGACATAAATGTTTATAAAGCCCCCCTCAACAACAGAAGTCAGTGTCCTTTCCAATCTTGCTAAAACACGAAGATACACTAAGCTTAATTGAATTGTTTTGTTTTATCGAAGTATGCAAAGTTGTTCAGTTTCTTCTCTTTGTAATAATTGTAACCTCAGGCTCTCACAAATGAATTTGCTGCTTCCTTTGAGGAAAAGATCAAGAAAAATTCCCCAAGTGCAAATCAAAAAGAAAAGAAAGCTTTCTTTGCTTACTTGAACTATATATCTTGTCTTACTGTTGCTTTAATAAAAATAAGGACAGAACAGATAGTTATGCTTTTTTATCTCTTACCCATTCTTCTAAGGAAACAAATTTATGAAAATTTCAATTTTTTTAATTATGATGATATTAAGTAGCACTTGCATGACATTTCAGTTTACAGTGCTTTGCACCTTCACTTGTAGTCGGATTTAACAATCCATTCAAAATTTGAAAGTGACAGTGTTGGGAAGCTTATAGGGTCAAACGCTATTAGGTACATTTACTATATTACATAATTTTACTTTCAATGAAATAGGTATCTTTATATCCCAGTGTTTAGATCCAGAAATTAATCACAGAAATCAAGTAAATCACACAGTATCCCACAAGTAATAAGAGAAAGAAGTAAGAATCATACCCTTGTAAGTCTATACTACTTCTAAAAGGAATTCTCAATTGCATTTATAAATTAGGCATCTTCTCCCATTTTGTTGATCTCTGACCCAAAGGTATTTTATTTTGCAGCATGATTTATGGTACTTGATGCTTTTGAAAAGCAAAATAATCAGAATTGCCTTTATTCAGTGCCTTCCAGGTACTGCATTATGAACTTTATTTACCTAATTGTTAATTTCTCTAAAACCATGCAAGATAAGCATCATTACACCTATTTTATGGGTGCAGAAACTGAACCTCAGTGAGGTTAAAAAATTATCTCAGTTCACGGAATAATAACTAGATTCCAGGCCTTTCTCTTTCCATCAGGCTATACTGCCAAACAAAATGACCTTTCTTTGATCATCCTCACTGCCTGTAATATTTAGTGAATTCCAAACAATGTGTCTTGAATTTTCTAATGTGATGCTATGTTTTAAAACAATCATGACTACTTTATATCTAAGAAGATATTATTTTCCAAAAAATGCACATAAAATGAACAAAGTCTTATTTGGATAACAATTTTGCATTGCAAATTGGCACAGGGAAAGCTGTTTTAACATGTGGATATATTTATAAATGTTACCCTTGGGCTTGCAAAGTATTCTCTGGAGTCAACAAAATATAAATATAACGAAGCTACCTTTACTAAGGTGACTACTTTTTAATCACCATTTTTTATACCAGCTACATTCTTTAAATGATAATGAGAGACTGTATATTATAGAATTATGATGCATAGTATTTTAATTAAAAGATATATCACTGAATATTTAAACATTCTGTATCTGCCAGAACCTACAACCATTATGCAAATGAAAGGAAGCAGGGAAAGAAAATATAGATCTTTTCTGTTTATATTTCAATTAGATTTTGAAAGCTTATTACTAAACTAAAAATTTTACAATATCTATCAGACATAATAAGTTCAGGCATGCCTTTTTTTAGTTCTAAGCTGCATTAAATTTCACTAAAAATTTAATTATTAAAGTTTTGAAATGCCATGGTATACATATATGTTGTATTTGAACTCACAAACTACAATTGAACTAGGTCATCCATTTTTAGATGTATAATAATATGGTGTCATAAATCACAATGTTTTATTGTAATATTTCTATGTGGAATGATGAACTAGATGCTTTCATATTGGTAAGTTTTTCTGGAGTTGAAAATAACACTTCTTAAAAGGTATACATGGATTGAAAGGAAACATGGAGGAATGAGAGACATCCCCAGATCTCTTCCCTTAAAATAATAAGCTTAACATCTAAAAATCAACAAAAAACACCCAAACTACACATCAGAATGTCTGAGGGTGGAATCTGCGCATAAGAGCAACCAAAAGTCAGAACCCCAGGTGTCGGGTAGTGG
Organism: Eidolon dupreanum; assembly: GCA_028627145.1. Lineage (NCBI taxonomy): Eukaryota > Metazoa > Chordata > Mammalia > Chiroptera > Pteropodidae > Eidolon > Eidolon dupreanum. The sequence goes on along the minus strand of CM053505.1, from coordinate 50,349,025 downwards.
ACTGGGAGTAATATAGAAGTTGCATCTTGCAGCCACCGGAGTTCCCTATAAGGGGAAGGGGAGAACAAAAGGTGTGGTGACTTCCCTGAATAACCCAGTCTGGGAAAGTTTGTGAGTGCCATGCAGCCAGCGGAAGAGCCCAGTCATCAAGACAGAAAGCAGAGAGGCAGACAAATGACAGACAAACAACAGCTGATTTTTACCAGCCACAGTTGCAATACCGAGGCTGAGCCACAGCTCACAACCCTAAACACAGAGAGCCCTACCACGGAGCCCAGGAGGAATCTGAGCAAATGCTACCAAAACTGTAGCTAACAATGACAGGGACTGAAATTGAGAGAAGCGAGTGTGATTAAATACCTACAAGAAAAAAAAAGACATTATATAAAGGCATTATTAAGGCTTTATATAAAGCAGGGATCCAAGAGGCTTAGATGTCACGTACTGGAAACCAAAACAGAAGTGCCTTCTTTGCAGCAGGCTATGGAGACCTTTATATAATAAATCTTTCTAGGAAAAAAAGCAGAATACACTTCCATTAATACCCAGGCAGAGAAATAGTCCATTAAACACTATGAACAACCAAGGTGACAAGCTATCTCAGGAAGAAAGAAAAATCTCCAGAAAATAAGCTTACAGACATAGAATTATGCAAATTAATGATAGAGAATTCAAGATGATAATTCTGAAAAAACTCAGTGAGTTCAGAAATGAGTCAGGTCAACAATTTTAGAAATTGAAAACACAACTAGATAAGAACAGAAAGGACATTGAAAACATAAAAAAGAACCAGATAGAACTTCTGAAGATAAAAAACACACTGCAAGAGTTGAAAAATGAAATAGCAAGCTGGGGAAATAGAATTGACCAAATGAAGGAAAGGATCAGTGATATTGAAGACAGAAATCTAAAAATAAACCAGAAGGAAGAAGAGAAAATCTGAACAATGAAAAATAATGAAAGAGAAATTCAAAGACTAGCTGATACCATCAGGAGAGGAAACATAAGAATAATGGGCATTATCAAAGGTGAGGTAAAGGAGCATGGACTAGAAAACATTCTCAGAGAAATAGTGGATGAGAATTTCCCAAATCTAAAGAATGAGCTGGAGTTTAAAATTTAAGAAGTCAACAGAACATCCAATTTTCTCAACCCAAAAAGGCCTTCACCAAGATACATTTTATTCAAATTATCAAAAATCAATGACAAAGACAGAATTCTCAGGGCAGCCAAAGAGGAAAAAACAGTAATTTATAAAGGTAAAATCATTAGATTATCCTTGGACTTCTCAGCACAGACTTTCAAGCCAGAAAAAAAAAATGGAATAAAATATTTAAACTATTAAGTGAAAGGAACTACTACCCTAGAGTAATGTGCCCAACTAAGCTCTCCTTTAGATATGAAGAAGAAATTAAGACTTTTTCTGACATACAAAAATCGAGGGAATTCTCCACTACAAGGCCTGCACTACAGGAAATATTGAAAGGGGTCAGCTCACCTAAAATAAAATGAAAAAAAAAAAACTTAATTGACTGTGAAGTGACTATCAGGCAAATAGAAGAAGAGGAGTGCAACCCTTACTAAGAACAGGGCATTATAAACTTAAATAATAAAAAGAGAATTGCTATAGAAAAATAGAAATGAACAATTTCATATATAGGGACAAACTGAGATAACAATTACTGAAAAGAATAGGATTCAAAGATCCAAATTCACAAAGGGGGATGGAGATAAGGCAGCTAAGAAGAAAATGGATATATATAACTATCTTTTACATATTCATAATGGCAACCACACACCAAAGGTTCAGAACCATTGTATATAATATAAACAAGAAGGATCAGATGGAAAACCCACAAACGCCAACTAAAATAAAGAAAACAGAAACACAAAAACAAGGAAGCAATGGAAACACCGAGCTACCAGAAAGCAAAAGTAAAATGGTTATAAGAAGACCTCATATTTTAATAATCACCCTAAATGTAAATGGACTGAACTCACCAAGAAAAAGGCACAAGGTTGCAGAATGGATCAAAAAACAAAACCCATCCATATGCTACCTCCAGGAAACACATCTCAAGTCTAAAGACAAAAATAGATTCAAAGTGAAAGAATGGAAAATGATATTTCAAGTAAATGCCATTCAGAGAAAAGCAGGAGAAGTGGTATTAATATCAGACATAATAGATTTCGAAATAAAAAATGTAAAGAAAGATATTTAAGGGCACTTCATAATAATAAAGGGAATCATGGATCAAGAAGACATAACACTTCTTAATATCTATGTTCCTAATCAGGGAGCCTCAAAATATGGAAAGAAATTACTAAGAGAACTAAAAGGAGAAACAGACCAAAACACCATTGTAGTAGGGGGCATAAATACCCCACTGTCAGATAGGAACAGATCATTCAAACAGAAAATCAATAAGGAAATAATAATCTTAAATGACAGATTAGACCAACTGGACATAATTGACATTTATAGAGACTTCCATCCCAAAACAGATGCATATATATTCTTCTCTAATGCGCATGGAATGTTCTCAAGAATTGACCACATATTGGGACACAGACGTGACCTCAACAAATATGAGGGTTAAAATAATACTAACCATATTCTCCGAACATAATGCTTTGAAAGTAGAGATCAACTGCAAAAAGAAAGAAGGAAGAATCACAAATATATGGAGATTAAACAACATGCTACTGAAAAATAACTAGATCAGAGAAGAAATAAAAAGAGAGATCAAGAGATACATAGAAATGAATGATAATAATAGTAAAACATATCAAAACTTTTGGAACACAGAAAAAGCAGTCATAATAGAAAAGTTCAAATCATTACTGGCCAATCTCTGAAAACAAGAATGAGCCCAAATAAACAACCTAACACTTCATCTTAAAAAAACTAGAAAGGGAAGAAGAAATAAAGCCTAAAGTCAGCAGATGGAAAGAAATCATCAAAATTAGAGCAGAAATAAATGAAATTGAAAACAAAACAAAACAATAGAAAAAATAAATGCAACAAAGAGCTGGTTCTTTGGGACGATTAATAAAATTGAAAAACTCCTGGCTAGACTCTTAAAGAAAAAAGAGAAAGGACACAAATAAACAAAATCAGGAATGAAAGAGGGGAAATTACAACTGACATCAGAGAAATACAAAGGATCATACAAGAATACTATGAAAAAGTATATAACACCAAATTTAAATACCTAGAAGAAATGAACCAGTACTTAGAAAAATACAATTGTCCTAGACAAAATCAAGAACTGAAAAATCTAAATAGACCAATCAGCGCTATGGAAGTTGAAACAATCATCAAAAGCCTACCATAAAGTAAAGGTCCAGGACCAGAGAGCTTCACCAGTGAATTCTACAAAACGTTCATAGAAGAAGTAATACCTATTCTTACCTGGGAAGGATAACACAAAAAAAGAAAACTACAGATAAACATCTCTCATGAATGCAGATGCAAAACCCTAAATAAGATACTAGTAAACCGAATACAGCAACATATTAAAAAGATTATACACCACGATTAAGTAGGCTCATCCCATGGGCACAGAGATGGTCCAACATATGCAAATTGATTAATGTGATATACCACATAAACAAATTAAAAAATAAGAATCATATCATCAAATCAATAGATGCAGAAAAAGCCTTCAACAAGATAAAGCACCAATTTATTATCAAAACACATAACAAAATGGGTATAGAAGGAAAGCACCTTAACATAAAAAAAAAGCCATCTTTGACAAACCCTCAGCCAACATTATATTTAATGGTGAAAACCTAAAAACCTTCCCTCTAAGATCAGGAACAAGGTAAGGCTATCCACTATCTCCACTGTTATTCCATATAACATTGGAGATCCTAGCGAGTGCAATCAGACAAGAGAAAGATATAAAAGGCATCCAAATAGGAAACGAAGAAATCAAACTGTCATTATTTGCAGATGACATGATTATCTACATAGAAAACCCTAAAGACTCCATAAGAACACTCTTAGAAACAATAAGCAAATACATTAAAGTTTCTGGATACAAAATCAATGTTCTAAAATCCATAGCATTCCTATACTCTAATAACAAAGTGCCAGAAAAAGAAGTGGAAAAATTAATTCCTTTTGCAATTGCAACACAAAAAATAAAATAATTAGAAATAAATTATAAGGAACACTACAAGACCCTATTAAAAGAAATTGAAGAATATACAAAGAAATGAAAAGATATTCTGTGTTCTTTGATTGGAAGAATCAACATAGTTAAAATGAATACATTACCTAAAGCATTATACAAATTTAATGCAATCACCATCAAAATTGCATTGTCTTTTTTAAAAGAAATAGAACAAAAAATTATCAGATTTGTAGGGAAGCACAAAATACCCTGAATTGCCAAAACCATCCTGAATGAAAAAGACTAGGCTAGAGGCATCACTCTGCCTGACTTCAAATTATACTACAAAGTGACAGTAATCAAAACAGCATGGTATTGGCAGCAAAATAGACACACAGACCAAAGGAACAGAATTGAGAGTTCAGATGTAAACCCATATTTATATGGGCAAATAATTTTCAACAAAAAAGCCAAAAACATACAGGAGAGAAAGGAAAGACTCTTCAATAAATGTTGCTTGAAAAACTGGAAAGCCACATGCAAAAGAATAAAACTAAACTGTTGTCTATCATCACATACCAAACATAATTAAAAATGAATTAAGGACCTGAATATAAGACCTGAAACAATAAATTGTATGAAAGAAAACATAGGAACTAAACTCAAGGACCTTGGACTTAAAGTAGATTTTATGAATTTGACCTCAAAAGCAAGGGAAGTAAAAGCTAAAATAAATGAATGGGACTACATCAAACTAAAGAGCTTCTAATCAGCAAAGAAATCATCAGCAAGGAAAAGAGACAATCATCCAAAGGGAAAATATATTTGCAAGCAACACCTCCGATAAGGGTATAATATCCAAAATATACAAAGAGCTCTAATGACTTGTTAACAACAAAAAAAGCAAATGATCTGATCAAAAAATGGGCAGAGGATTGGAAAAGATTCTTCTCCCTAAAGGACATACGGATGGCAAATAAATATTTGAAAGGATGCTCAACATTGCTAGCTATTAGAGAAATGCAAATCAAAACCACAATGAGATACTATCTCACACCTTTTAGAAAAGCTATAATCAATAGGACAATTAATAACAAATGCTGGAGAGAATGAGGAGATAAAGGAACCCTCATACACTGCTGGTGGGACAGCAAATTTGTACAGACACTATGGAAAACAGTATGGAGATTCCTCAAAATACTAAGAATTGATCTACCATATGATCCAGCAATACCTCTACTGGGTATTTACCTCAAAGACCGAAAGAACCATATCCGAAAAGATATTTATACACTGATGTTCATAGCTGCATTATTCACAGTGGCCAGGACATGGAAGCAACCAAAATGTCCTACGATAGGTGATTGGCTAAAGAAGCAGTGGTACATATATACAATGAAATATTACTCAGCCATAAGAGGAGATGAAATACCACCATTTGTGACAAAATGAATGGACCTTGAGATAATCATGGTAAGTGAAATAAGCCAGACAGAAAAAATTGAAAATCACATGATATCACTTATATGTGGGATATAAACCTAAAGGCAATAAAGGAACAGGAAGAACAAACAGAGAATCATGGACATGGAGAATAGACTAGTGGTTACCAGAAGGTAGGTGGAGGAGCGGGTGGAGGGGGGAGGTAGATGAGGTAAAAGGGTTCAAATATGTGGTGACAGAAAGAAATATAACTATGGGAGGGGAACACACAATGCAATATGTATACGCTTTATTGTTATATTGTACACTTAAATCTTACCTGATTTTATTAACCAATGTCACCACAAAAAAAATATATTTAAAAATAAAATTTAAAAAAAAGAACAAAATTAACAAATAAAACAGAAACAAAGTCCTTGATACAGATAACATTTTGAGGTTTACCAGATTGGAGGGGTTTGAGGTGGTGAAAAATGGAAGGAATAAAGTATCAATTGTTTGCTACAAAATAGTAATGGTATAAAATATAACATAAGGAATATAGTCAATAATATTGCAATAAATATATATAGTGTCAGATAGGTACAGATTTATCAGGGTGATCACTTTGTAAGTTGTATAAATATCTAACCAACATGTTGGACACCTAAAATATATAATATTGTAGGCCAACTGTAACTGAAAAATAAAAATATATATATTTTAGAGATTAAGAGGTACAAATGGATAGTTGCAGAAAAGACATGGAGATGTAGAGTGTCGCATGGGGAATATGATTAATAATGTTGAAATAAATATGTAATGGGGTAAAGGAGTATTAGATTTAGTGAGGTGACCACTTTGTGAGTTATGTGGATCTCTGATCAATATGCTGCATAACTGAAACTGGTATATTATCATATGCCAACTATAACTGAAAAAAAAAAACTCATTAAATTGTACAATGTAAATACAAGCAACTAATTGCCTACTATATTTCAATAAAGACAAAAAAGTTACAACACTGATACTGTCATAGTAGCAGCCATAGCAATTAGCAGATTTAAGTTTTACAGATAAAATTTCAGTAGGCAAGAATTCCTGAAAGAGACACTGGAAGCTTTTCTTCCCATCAATGCTGAAGGATAATCCTTCATCTATGTAATGAAAACATAAGAATTTCCAAAAACCTTTGCTGAGAATCATCAGAAAATATAATTTGCCCCATGATTTTTTTTAATTCAATAAGAGAATAAGTCATGCATGTTGGTTTATTGTATATTATGTAATTGCTGTACTGGGACAATTATGAAAAATAAATATGAAGATGTCAGAAGTTGTATTAATTTCACTGAAAATTATGTCTCACTAAAAATGAATTTCAGACAATTGGGATATTTGATGCACCAAGGAGGAAAATATTCAACACCAATGACATATTTTTTAAATGGAAATTCAACACATAGAATGACAAAATTTAGTAACCTTCTATGATTCTAAATTGTGTTCAAAAATGTCTGTTCCTTTCTTCTTAATATTGATGATAATGCAAATAATTTCTAGATAGGTTATGAATGTTTAAATATTAGAATTAGACTTTCAAAATCACATAGAAGAATAGAAAGACTACTCTTCAAGCATGTGGAAAATGAAGTTCACATAAATTCTGTTACTATGAGCAGAACTGCTACTATGCTGTTTTAAATTGTTTCAAACGGTATTCCCACACAGGTTCCATAGGAAACAGCAGTTGTAATTGTGTTCATTTTTAAATGACTTTCACTCTAGTGGTAGAGGTTGTTTTATAGTCCAGGTATACTCACATTTAACGCAGTGCACAAGAGTAAAATAATAAACCATGGATGACTAGTTACCATTTCTACCTGAAAAATGAAAATCTGTTATTTACTGATACTTAGGATGTAGTCATGAATGTCTTAAACTGAAAAGCTACAAAAATGCCTAGATCTTCTTTTGAAAAAATAATGTTTGCTCAGAGCAATTGTATCCTCCTTATATTTCTCTACATGTGGGAATAATTTCACAAAGCTCCTTTTAATGTACAATATCCAATTTTTCAAGATGTAAAAACCAATTCTGGTTTTTAAAAATAAACTTTAACTTAGGTAAATTGGATTCATATTCCAGGCACTTCTAAATGCTGGAAATACAGAAGGAGCAAAGCAGACGATAATCACATGCAGCTTATACCCTAATGGAGAGAATAAAATATTCTATCTCATGATTTTGTATTTCAAATATTTTATGGTTTGAAATATATTTTGAAATATTGAAATATTTTGGGTCTTGAAATATATTCTATGAGAACTTAACATGCTAGTATAAATTGCCAAATCACACAATTCTTTTCGAAGTATCATTTTCAATCTTCTACTCTTATCCGACCACTCTCTTCACTACAAACCACTTCCCTTCCTCCTAAATACAACCACATTTCTCCTCATCACTCAAGTTATTACTCTTACTAGTACCCACTTTTTTGTATTTTTTTTTCCTCTCCGGCTATGAAAACTCAGCCAGCTTTTTAAGCAACTGTGATGTATGTAGTTTAAATTCTATCTCATCCATAAAAACCTCCCAATCACTAGCCTTTGCTTATTTCTTCTTCTAAACTCCTTTATAGTACTAATATATTAAATAATTATTTTCCTTTTGATTAACCTCTCAAATATAAAACCATTAAAATATATCCAAAATGTAGTTTAAAATTCAACTAATCTAACCTCATTTTTTAGCAGAGAAAACTGAGCTATAGCAGCTGAGTGATTCACTCACAGTCACCCAGGTTACAAATTTGGAACTGAGTATGAACCTCACCACTTGACTCCCAGTAAATTATTTTGCCATTTCTCCAAATTGCTTATATAAGTTTATTTAAATTTTTTTGTGGTAACTGTATTTTACAATGATAAGATGCAATCAAATTCCAAATTTAAATTGTGATAATATTATCTCTCAGGGTCATCTCATCTATTTGGAAAGCATAGCACATTCTATTGTAGATTTTATCCCCTACACCTGCCTACCTAAAAACACTTGGATATTTTTATCTGATTAATTATAAATTGGCTGTTTTCATCATCTCCTGTGCTTTTAAAGCTGTTACTATTTCAACTCATCTTTGTAAGAATCCTCCTTGAGATAATCTATCCCCAAAGATCATACTTTTTTACTACCCCTTCTATGCTCTTTAACCTTCAAGTCACAGACCCATTTCATAATAATATGTTCTAAGTGCCCCCAATAATGGGGAAAGTGATGATCTACAAAGTACAGACTAATGATATGTTGTCACCAACTGATATAAAGATATCAATTGACATACAACATCTTAGTGCAGAAAACACAGTAAGTATAGTCATAATATCTACTTTATTGAATTACAAACCAAAGGTTAGTTGTCCAAGCAACTGTGGAGTCTTATATTTCTTCTGTACATTATTTACCTCACAATCCACAGCCCCTAACACTTCAAAATAAACTGTGTTATTGAGGGAAGGAGTTGGCAATAATGTAATGAGCAGAATCTCCAACTATTATTTCAACAAAGCTTTTTTTCTTTTTCATTTGTTTTGCTTGCTGATTTTATCATGTCTATTTTTTTACTAGTATTTATTTTTTAAAGAGATTATGTTGGTTTAACCTTCTTTTGTTAGAAAAATTAAATTAAATTTCATCTAAAATAATTTTATTATAATAACAAAAACTTGTAGTTGAAGCATAACACTAGAAGCTAAGAATGAAGGAATAGTAAGACTATTTATATGTGAATAAAGTATATAAACAGAGCAAGCATCTGAGGTTTGTTTCTAGGAAATTCTAAAATAAAGGTTGCCATATAGCAACATTTAAAACATTTCAAGGCCTCAGGAGCCTGGATTAGTGGACCAGTATGATTCAATGGAATGCCTAGAAAGCATTTCTATCCTAGTGGTTGGGTGTGATTTCAGGAATAGAAATGGAATTGCCTTCGGACCCAGATTTTGGGTAATTGGAAAGATACTAGCAGGTTGCCCAAGTTGCTAGTCATGTGTACCTAGAGAGAATGTGGTTTAAGGTAGCCAAATCTCACATGCCAATCAGTGAATTGGAAATAACTAGATCTACTAATTTTGGCATACTTCCTATGCCAAGGCCTGAGGCAAAATCACTCTGTATGCCCCCAGAAGAATGGAAGAGAAAGGATTACTAACACAGAACTCCATCCTGTAGTCCTCTTGAGAAAAATCTTTATAGGCATTTCTTTCTCCCTAAGATTTTTTTTAAAACCTCTAACTGCAAAACTATATTTAAATCTCTAACAAAATTATAATTTAAATATTTAACTGAAAAATTATATCTATCTCTGGCTGCAAGATTATAAGTCTAAAATAACCATGGAGAATACAGTAGTTTCAAACATAAATCTCTCTTCAAATACTAAGTGTATCAAAAAATAATAATTTTTTTTGTAGAGGATATTTGTGCAAAACATATCATGCAAGTACACCTACCTATTCCTTTAAGTGTGAATAGAGAAAAATGGTTGACTTCTGTCCTCCCTATTTTTAGATTGCTTCTTATCTGATTTTTCTTGTATCTCATTTACATCAAGTTTTTAACCCTGCAGAAGATGAAACAACCATTTTGGAGATCCAAATATCAAGATTTTTTCAAATGCTACATCCTCCCCTGAACACACACATTCTCCTAGTTTGCAAGCACAAAAGTGCATGCAGACACATAAAACCTATAGTGTCAATTTTTTTTGTAGCAGTTTTCACAGTGAGTAAAAGATTTTCCTGGGGAATTCTTTCATAACACAGTTTTTATGTTAACTGCAACCTCTATTTGACAACTACCCAAAATCAGCTTTGTGCATACAGTCAATTACTGTATGCACAATTTATCATTCTCTATGAATATGGTAGCATTAGGTGTTTCAGAGTTAAATTACATGGCCTGCATCTCGATAATTGAAGGATACATTCAGGAAAAAAACATACATACAGTAAGTAAAATAAAACCTGTATTGAAGTCCATCTTTAGGAATTTTAACCTGATCTGCTTTATTAAGCATCTGCAAGTATACCTTATTGAACGTTCCCTATACATATGGAAGAAATGTGAATAGCCATAGTGTGTAAATGCAAAAGAAGAAAAGAATACTAATTGGTCAGAGAAAGAGAGGGTAAGAAAATGAAAATCAGAATTAATGAAATGCTAATTATTGCTAACTTTTAAAAAATGCACATTACTTCAACCTGTGCTTCACTTAAAGATAGAGATATGACAAGTCTTTCCTAATAGAATATTTTAAAAAGCAAAAAATAGAACAAGGAAACAGGTTTGAATCCAAATCCAAACGGCAAATATCAAGCAAGGTGACAGAAACAGTTTTCTTATTATTTTTATGGTAATTCACAATACTTGCAGTCAAATACAGAACAGTTTTTACTTGACATTGTGTAGGATTCCAACATTTTTCAATTAAAAAACAACATATTATAAATAAGATCATGTTACTGAGAAAGCTTTTGTATCAATATATAAATTGGATAATATTTATGGTATAAATTATAATATCCCTAATAGTAAGAGTTTAAAAAAAGATTAATATTTAGTTGTTGCAAAATAATGTGGATGTACATTTCCAAAATGCCTCTTAAATATGTTATTCTGGGCCACTAATTTTATTTGTGCCTCCTGTTCTATAAAATAGGGATAACAATAAGATATTGCTAAGGGATATTGGGGGGATTGTGAAAATTACAAATAATATAAAATACCAAAACACCCTAGTGTACTAAACAGAATAGCTCAGTATTCAATTTCAGCATGAAGATGACTGTGTATATGTAATTTCCCTCATCCATTGTATTTGTTGTTTGCCCCATTTAAAAATATTATGTAGATATAGCACTGACATACTAAAACTTGTCTAGCTAGTGCCTGAATAATTGATTCATACCCAAAGTAGTTCATACTAAAAGTCTAACCTGAAATCTGACAACATAACTAGGAATAGAGTTGGTATACATGGTATAGAAAATCAAAAGTGATTCATCTTTGTTTTGCCTTTTCAGTATCTTATAGGAGGTCCAGGATGGCGTCGGACAGTGACAAATTGTCATCAGGGTATTGAATGCAACTGGGGAAAAGATAATTCAACAGTCTTCAAAAACAGATGCCACTATTATACAAAAAAAAATTGGGAAACCTGAATCTGCAGTGGTAGGAGGTCTGCAAACAGCTGGTAGAAATTAAAAAGAGTGATTGTTGATATCTTTGGAAACATGATGGAGTGAGAGACATCCTCAGATCTCTCTCCTGGAAACAACAAGGTGAACATCTAAAATTCAACAAAATACACCCAAACAGCACACCAGCACGTCTGAGCGCACAATCTGCGCATAAGAGCTACCACAGGTCAGAACCCCAGGTGTCGGGGTGGTGGACTGGGAAGAACAAAGAAGCTGCCTCTCACACCCTCAGGAGCTCCTGCAGGAGGAGGGGAAGGGGAGAAGGAGCAATGAGTTCGGGCGGCGAGTTCCCTGAACATTCCTGCCTGGGATGGCTCTGAGCTCCCCATGGCTGGCTGCTTGCAGGGCCCAGTCATCAGGGCAGAAAGCAGAGAAGAAGGACAGTACTGCAGAGGAACAACAGTTGATTTTTGCCTGCCGCGGTTGCAAAACCGATACTGAGCCGCAGCCCCCAACCCTCAACCCAGAGGGCCCCTGCCCCCACACCCTCCAAGACCGATCACTGCAGAGCCCCAAAGGAATGTGAGCAAACGCTGCTGAGGCTGTCGCTGACTGACAGGGACTGAAACAGAAGGTAGCGAGAGTGATTAAATATCTACGAGAAAATTTTAGAAAGCGTTACTAAGAGTTTATATAAAGCAAGGATCCAAGAGGCTTAAACGTCACCTACTGGAAACAAAAAGAAAAGCGCCTTCTTCGCAACAGGCTAAAGAGAGACCTTTATATAATAAATCTTCTTTCTGGAAAAACAGTAGAATACACTTCCATGAGTGCCCAGGCAGAGAAATAGTCCATTAAACACCATGAACGACCAAGGTGATAACGCATCTCAGAAAGAAAGAGAAAAATCTCCAGAAAATAAGCTTACAGACATGGAAATATACGACTTAAATGACAGAGAATTCAAGATGGTACTTCTAAAAAAAACTCAATGAGATCCAAAACAACTCACATCAATAATTTCAGGAATTGAAAAAAAACAACTAGATGAGCAGAACAAAAAGATTGAAGCTCTCAAAAGAACCAAATAGAGCTTCTGGAGATGAAGAACACACTGCAAGAGTTGAAAATGAAATAGCAAGCTTGGGAAACAGAGTCGACCAAATGGAGGAAAGGATCAGTGATGTTGAAGACAGAAATCTAGAAATAAATCAGAAGGAAGAAGAGAGAAACTGAAGAGTGAAAAATAATGAAAGAGAAATTCAAGAACTAGATGATACCATCAGGAGAGGAAACATAAGAATAATGGGCATTATCGAAGTTGAGGAAAAGGAGCAGGGACTAGAAAGCATTTTCAGACAAATAGTGGACGAGAATTTCCCAAATCTAAGGAACGTGCTGGAGCTTGGAATGCAAGAAGTCAACAGAACACCCAATTATCTCAACCCAGAAAGGCCTTCACCAAGGCACATTGCATTAAAATTATCAAAAAACAATGACAAAGACAGAATTCTCAGGGCAGCCAGGGAGAAATAAAAGGCAACTTATGAAGGTAAAATCATTAGATTATCCTCAGACTTCTCAGCACAGACCTTACAAGCCAGAAATAAATGGAATTAAATATTTAAACTATTAAGTGAAAGGAACTGCCAGCCTAGAATAATGTATCAGCTAAGCTCTCTTTTAGATATGAAGGAGAAATTAAGACCTTTGCAGACATACAAAAATTGAGGGAATTCTCCACTACGAGGCCTGCACTATAAGAAATATTGAAAGGGGTCAGCTCGCCTAAAACAAAATGACAAAAAAATATACAAACAAACAAACAAACAAATAAACAAACAAACAAACCTAATTAGTAGTAAAGTGAATATCAGGCAAATAGAAGAAGAGGAGTGCAACCTTTACTAAAAATAGAGCATTATAAGCTTAAATAATGAGAAGAGAATTGTTATAACAAGATAGTAATGAACGTTCAGCATACATAGAAACAAACTGAGATAACAATGACTGAAAAGGGGAGGATTCAAAGATCCACATTCGCAAAGGGGGATGGAGATATGGCACGTGCAAAAGAAAATGGACCACTGTATATATATAATTATCCTTTACATATTTGTAATGGTAACCACACACCAAAGCTTCAGAACTGAAGTAGATAACATAAAACAAGAAGGACCAGAGGGAAAGCCCACAAAAGCCAACCAAAATAAAGAAAACAGAAGCACAAGGACAAGAAAGCAATGGAAACACCAAGCTACCAGAAAGCAAAAGATAAAATGGCTAAAAGAAGACCTCATATTTCAATAATCACCCTCAATGTAAATGGACTGAACTCACCAAGAAAAAGGCACAGAGTTGCAGATTGGATCAAAAACCAAAACTCAACCATATGCTGCCTCTGGGAGACACATCTCACCTTCAAAGACAAATATAGACTCAAAGCGAAAAGGTAGAAAATAATTTTTCAAGCAAAGGCATTCAGAGAAAAGTGGGAGTAGTGACACTAGTAACAGACAAAATAGCTTTCAAAATATAAAAGATAAAGAAAGGTACTGAAGAACATTTCAAAATAATAAAGGGAAGCATGCACCAAGAAGACATCACACTTCTTCATACCTATGGTGCCAATCCGGGAATCCTAAAATATGGAAAGTAACTACTAACAGAACTAAAGGAACTAACATAGCAAAACATCATCATAGTATGGGACATAAATAACCCACTGTGGATATGGGCAGATCATCCTAAGAGAAAATCAATAAGGACACAACATCCTTAAATAACACATTATACCTACTGGACATAATTGACATTTACAGAGCCTTCCATCTCAAAATAGCTGCTTATAGATTCTTCTCTAATGCACATGGAACATTCTCAAGAATTGACCACATACTGGTTCATAGAGATAGACTCAACCAATATAAGAAAGTTAAAATCATACTAACCATATTCTCTGAACATAATACTTTGAAACTAGAGATCAACTGCAAAATGAAAGAAGGAAGAATCACAAATACATGGAGATTAAAGAACATGTTACTGAAAAATAACTAGATCAGAGAAGAAATAAAAAGGCAGATCAAGAGATACATAAAAATGAATGATAATGACAGTAAAACATATCAAAACTTTTGGGACAAGGCAAAAGCAGTCATAAGAGGAAAGTTCATATCATTACAAGCCTAGCTCTAAAAACAAGAATTAGTTCAAACAAACATCCTAATGCCTCATCTTAAAAAAACTAGAAAAGAAAGAAGAAATGAAGCCTAAAGTCAGTAGATGGAAAGAAATCATCAAAATTAGAGCAGAAATAAATAAAATTGAAAACAAAAAAAACAATAGGAAAAATAAATGCAACAAAGAGCCGGTTCTTTGAGAAGGTTAATGAAATTGACAAACTCCTGGCTAGACTCACTAAAGAAAAAAAGATAAAGGACACAAATAAACAAAATCAGGGGTGAAAGAGGGGAAATTACAACTGACATCAGAGAAATACAAAGGATCATACAAGAATACTATGAAAAAGTATATAACACCAAATTTAAATATCTAGAAGAAATGGACCAGTACTTAGAAAAATACAACCTTCCTAGATCAAGAAGAATTGGAAAATCTAAATAGACAGATCAGCAGTATGGAAATTGAAACAATCATAAAAAACTTACCATAAAGTAAAATACATAACCAGATGGCTTCACAGTGAATTCTATGAAACATTCAAACAATATTTAATCCCTATTCTCTTCAAACTCTTCCAAAAAATCGAAGAAGAGGCAATACTTCCCAACTCATTTTATGAAGCCAATATTACTCTTATACCAAAACCTGGTAAAGATAACACAATAAAAGAAAATTACGCACCAATATCTCTCATGAATACAGATGAAAAAATCCTAAATAAGATGCTAGTGAATGGAATACAGTGACATACTAAAAAGATTATACATCACGATCAAATGGACTTCATCTCGCAGACACAAGGATGGTTCAACATATGCAAATCGATCAATGTATTATACCACGTAAACAAATTAAAAAATAAAAAATGATATAATCATATCAATAGATTTAGAAAAAGCCTTCAACAAGATACAGCATCTATTTATGATCAAAACGCTTAACGAAATCAGTGTAGAAGGAAAGTACCTTAACATAATAAAGGCCATCTATGACAAACCCTCAACCAACATTATACATAATGGTGAAAACTAAAAACCTTCCCTCTAAGATCAGAAACAAGGCAAGGCTGTCCACTACAGCCACTGTTGTTCAGTATAATATTGGAGATCCTAGCGAGTGCAATCAGACAAAAGAAAGATATAAAAGGGATCCAAATAGGAAACAAAGAAGTCAAACTTTCACTATTTGTGGATGACATGATTCTTTATATAGAAAATCCTAAAGACTCCACAAAAACACTAATAGAAACAATGAGCAAATACAGTAAAGTCTCTAGATATAAAATCAACGTTTAAAAATTCATAGTTTTCCTATATTCTCATAATGAAGTGTCAGAAAAAGAAGTGGAAAAAATAATTCCTTTTGCAATTGCAACAAAAAGAATAAAATATCTAGGAATAAGTTTAACGAACAAGTGAAGGACCTATATAATGAAAACTATAAGATCCTATTAAAAGAAATTGAAGAAAATACAAATAAATGGAAAGATATTCTATGTTCTTGGATTGGAAGAATCAAATTAGTTAAAATGTCCATATTACCTAAAGTATTATACAGATTTAATGCAATCCCCATCAAAATCCCATCGAGTTTTTAAAAAGAAATAGAACAACAACAACAACAACAACAAAAACATCAGTTTTGTATGGAAGAACTAAAGACCCCGAATCGCCAAAGCTATCCTGAGAAAAAAGAACGAGGCTGGAGACATCACTCTGCCCAACTTCAAATTATACTACAAAGTGACAGTAATCAAAAAGGCATGGTATTGGCAGCAAAACAGACACATGGACCAGTGGAAAAGAACTGAGAGCCCAGAAATAAGCCCATATTTATATGGGCGAATAATTTTCTATAAAAAAGTCAAATATATACAGTGGAGAAAGGAGTCTCTTCAATAAATGGTGCTGGGAAAACTGGAATGCCACCTGCAAAAGAATGAAACTAGACTGTTGTCTATCACTACACACCAAAATTAGCTCAAAGTGGATTAGGACCTAAATATAAGACCAGAAACAATAAAATGCATAGAAGAAAACATAGGAACTAAACTCAAGTGCCTTGGACTTAAAGAGATTTTTACGAATTTAACCTCAATAGTAAGGGAAGTAAAAACTAAAATAAATAAATGAGGCTACATCAAACTAAAAAGCTCTACCCAGCAAAAGACACTGTCAACAATGTAAAGAAAGAACCATCCAAGTGGGAAAATATACTTGCAAGCACACCTTTGATAAGAGCCTAATATCCAATACATATAAAGAACTCATAAGACTCAATAAAAACAAAACAAAACAAAACAAACAAACAAAAAACACAAATGATCCAATCAAAAAATGAACAGAGGACCTGAACAAACACTTCTCTCTAGAGGACATACAAATGGCCAACAAATATATGAAAAGGTATTCAACACTTTTGAAAATGATACTTCAAACAGAATTGTGTGATTTGTGAAATGTAAATCAAAACCACAATGAAATAACATCTCACACCTGTTAGAATAGCTATAATCAACAGGACAAGTAATAAATGCTGGAGAGGATGCGGAGAAAAACAAATCCTTATACACTGCTGGTGGGACTGCAAATTGGTACAGCCACTATGGAAAACAGTTTGTAGGTTTCTCGAAAAACTTAGAATTGATCTACCATATGATCCAGCAATCTCTCTACTGGGTATTTACCCCAAAGATTTGAAAACCCATATCCGAAAGGAAATTTGCACACTGATGTTCATAGTTGCATTATTCACGGTGTCTCAGGACATGGAAGCAACCAAAGCATCGTACAATAGATGATTGGCTAAAGAAGCTGTGGTACATATACACAATGGAATATTACTCAGCCATAAGAAGAGATGAAATACTGTGATTTGCAACAACTTAGATGGACCTGGAGATAATTACACTAAGTGAAATAAGCCAGACCGAAAAAGTTGAAAATCACATGATATCACTTACATGTGAGATATAAATCTAAAAGCAATAAATGAGCAGGACAAACAAACAGAGATTCATGGACATGGACTATAGACTAGTGCTTATCAGAGGACTATAGAGTCGTAGTTACTAGTGGGGTGGAGAAGGAGTGGGGAGTTAGATGGCATAAAGGAAGTCAAATATAGTGTTTAGGGTGAGGATGAAGTGGGTAAAGGGTGTCAAATATATGGTAGCTGAAGGAAACTGAACTTTGGGTGGTAAACAGAATAGAATATACACATGTTAAATGATAATGTACACCTGAAAATTATATAATTGTATTAACCAGTGTTACCCCAATAAACTTAATTAAAAATTTTAAAAAAAGAAAAAAAAATAAAGTAATTGTTTATAGGTTAAAAAAAAGGAAAAAATATCAAAAGTATTTTTGGAAAGATGAACTTAAAAATGGCTAAAGATTCAGTTTTAACCTACAAAATACCTTAGCTTAGAAGACAAATTTTAGTTTTTGTGAAAGGCTAATAAAATTATTTCCCTGTAACAAAGTAAATTTGCCATTATTTTGAACTTATATTATTTATCATATAATGTTGCTAGCAGCATTTTCAAAACATCAGAAAATGTATTTTTCACACTAAAAATTTCAGAGATTTATTATAATGCCTTCTGATTTCAAAATGTATTTCAAGTAATAAAGAGAATTGCAGTTTTTCAAGGTCATTGCAAAAGCCTTGTATATCTAGTTCATCTTACACAACAATACTGATCTTTTAGGGATTGAAGAAAAATTGGGAATTTCATTTAGAGCTGTATTTTACTTTAATTGTAAAGGCCAGATTTATTTTATTTCCTTCTTGCCACCATAAAATAAAATCTGAGTCTTTTAGTTTTGACAACTAGCACATGATAGCAAAATGAATCGACATGGCATTCTAATATTATCACAATATTTACTTGCATATTTTAGAGATGGGCTTTAATAATTTACTCCTAAAAGAGGATAAAGTAGAAATAACACTAGTCACTTCATATAGATTTTTTCATTCTATCACCTGAATGGTATTTTTCCTTAATCTAAACTTCTGAGATTGATTTTTATAAGAACAGTGTATTTTAAAAAATCTGATCTTTTCCAATGTATATAACAACAGTAACATCACTCTGACATTTTCAAAGATATACAAAAGTTCTTGAAAATTTGAAAATCACTATTGCCAACACAAGATACAATATTGCATAGGCAGATCTCAAGGGTTTGTGGGCCCATCACAAATGGCAGTAAATCTTACAGTAATATGTGATGTTCGGGGAAGCCCAAAGTCCCAGAGCTGGAAGCAAATCTGAGGCTGTATAGGCCTGATGGTCCAGTACCTCACTGGGACAATGCCCCACCTAACTCACAAATTATCTGTGGCAAACCTACTCCCAGGTAACCCAATCCCATCTGTGTTTTCTTTAGGTCACCAAATTGATAGCAAAAAAACAAACAAACAAACAAACAAAAACCAGCACTCAGTTTGTGTGGCCCACACAAAACCCATGTTTTTAGGAGAAGCTTCTGGTGGCAAGCCAAAAACTAATGCCCATAAGCTTCAATAATTCTTGAGCAAAGCTTAGGTGTTTGCAGGCTCAAGGTGGGCAGTGGCTGCCCTTGCTATGATCTGAAACTTATATAAGGAGACAAAGAGACAGCTCTGGCACGTAAACTAACACTGCAGTGGCAGAGAGAAATCTGCTCAATAGCTCCAGATAACTGTGGGTGTCCCTGCACCACCCAATGCACATATCATTCAGAGGCTTTTCCAGTTCCAGAGACTTACAGGCAACTGATAGGCAGTTCAGGCGCTGAGGAGCACTGGTCCTTCTGCTAAACTGCCTCAGGCCCAGAACAGGGGATAAGCAAACCATAGCCTACAGCGTTGTCTCATCCACTTAGCTTTAGATCCAACACAGGCAGCAAACATCTGTGGACCACTTTGTAGCTCCCACCAGGTAGCCCTGAGCAATCAAAAACAGCAGCTGACCTTGGTCTACTGGGGAGCTCCTCCCAAGTGGCCACAAAACCAATGCACCTGGAGACTGTCACTAAACCACAACAAGGAAACTCCTGACTATTCCCATAAGCAGTACACACAACGTGTGGTTGCAACAAGTACACAAGCCTGTTAGGGCAAATTCCACTCAGTGGGGTTAGCCCCCACACAGAAACTTATAACCTGGGCACAGCTAATTCCCATGGTTAGTTAGCCAGAGTTAATCCCATCCACAGATGTACTAACAACAATAAAGGCTTAGATACAATAGAAAATCACATTCAACCCACACAAAGACCATGTCCAGAGCCCTTGGCACAGGTGATCAGAGAGAGTGTGCCACTAGGCTACATAGGACACCTTCCACATAAGGCCATCTGGCCAACGCTGAGAGATGAAACAAATCTTCCTAACACATAGAAATGAACACAGAGGCTAATAAAATCAGAAAACAAAGAAACACACCACAAATGAAACAACAGGGGAAAATTTCAGAATATAATCTAAATAAAATGGAAGCAAGCAACCTATCAGAGACCAAGTTCAAAACAATGATTATAAGGATCCTCAATGATCTTAGGAGGAGAATAAATGAGCTCAATGAGAACCTCAACAGAGAGATAGCAAGCATAAAAAAGAACAAAGAAACCACACACACACACACACACACACACACACACACACACACAGATGGAAATGAAAATACAATAACTGAAATGAAGAATACATTGGAAGGATTCAACAGTAGACTGGATAAAGCAGAGATTGAATTAGTGAACTGAAAGGTAAGGTAGCAGAAAAAAAACACCCAATCAGAACAACAAAAAGAAAAAGAGAATTTAAAAAAATGAGAATGGTTTAAGAGAATTCTGGGACAACATGAAGCATAACAATATCTGCATCACAGGAGTACCAGAAGGAGGAGTCCAGGAAACATAAAGAATCCCAAACAAGATAAATTCAAATGGACTCACACCAAGATACATCATAATTAAAATGTCAAAAGTCAAGACACCAAGAGAATCTTAAAAGCAGAAAAAGACAGCTAGTTACTTATAAGGCTATTTACATAAGAATGCCTACATAAGAATGTCTGCTAATTTTTCAACAGAAACTTTGCAGGCCAAATGGGACTGGTAAGAAAATTCAAAGTTATGAACAACAAAAATTTACAGCTAAGAATATTCTAACCAGCAAGGTTTTCAATTAAAATGGAAGGTGAGATAAAGGGCATCCCAGATAGGAAAAAGCATAAAGAATTCATCACCAACAAGCTAGTATTACAAGAAATGTTAAGGAGACTTCTGTAAAAACAAGGGGGGAGGGGGAGGAAAAACAAATACAGATAATAAAATGGCAGCAACTATGTACTTATCAATAATTAGTTTATGTAAACAGATTAAACACTCCCATCAAAAGACATAGGGAACTGAATGGATAAGAAAACAAGACCTATGCATATGCTGGCTATAAGAGACCCACTTCATATCAAGTGACACTTACAGACTGAAAACAAAGGGTTGGAAAAAATATATTTCGCACAAATGAAAAAAAAAAACAAAAACAAAAACAAGCCAGGATAGCAATACTTATAGCAAACAAAATAGACTTTAAAACCATGGCTATAATAAGAGACGAAGAATGGTATTACATAATGACAAAGAGATCAACACATCAAGAGGACATAACCCTAGTAAACATATATGCTCCCAACATAGGAGCACCTACATACATAAAGCAATTATTGACTGATATAAAAGGAGAGATCAAAAGTAATACACTCATAGTAGAAGACTTTAACACCTCATTAACACCAATGGACAGATATTTCAGACAAAGAATCAACAAAGAAACAATAGGCCTAAAAGACACACTAGATCAGATGGATTTAATAGATATTTTCAGAGCATTTTACACCAAAGCACCAAAATATACATTCTTCTCAAGTGTACATGAAACATTTTCCAGGATAGACTACGTGTTAGGACATAAAAGAAAAATGAAATCATATCAACCATCTTTTCTGATCACAATGGTATGAAACTAGAAATTAACTACAAGAAAAAAAAACTGGAAAATACACAAACACATGGAGGCTAAATAACATGCTACTAAAGAGCAAATGGATTATCAATGAGGTTAAGGAAGAAAGCAAGATACCTAGAGACAAATGAAAATAAAAACACAACCACTCAAAATCTATGGGACACAAAGAAAGCTGTTCTAAGAGGGAAATTCATAGCAATACAGGCTTACCTCAAGAAATAAGAAAAAGCTCAAATAAACAATCTAATCTTACACTTAAAAAAAAAAAAACTAGAAAATTAAAAAAAACAGCAAACAGCCCAAAGTTAGTAGAAGGAAGGAAATAATTAAGATCAGAGTGGAAAGAAATGGAGTCTAGAAAAACAATGCAAAAGATTAATGAAACCAAGAGCTGGTTCTTTGAAAGGATAAACAAAATTCCAGACTCATCAAGGAAAAAAGAGAGAGGACTCAAATAAATATAATCAAAAATAAAAGAGGAAAAATAACCACGGACTCCACAGAAATACAAAGGATCTTAAGAAAATACTATGAGCAATTACACACCAACAAATTATACAATCTTGAAGTGGATAAATTCCTAGGAACTCACAATCTTCCAAGACCGAGTTAAGAAGAAACAGAAAATTTTAACTGACTTATTACCACCAATGAAATAAAATCAGTAGTCAAAAGCTTCCCAAAGAACAAAAAGTCCTGGACCAGGTGGCTTCATAGGCTAATTTTACCAATTATTCAAAGAAGAATTAATGCCTATTCTTCTCAAACTATTCCAAAAAATTTAAGAAGAGGGAAGGCTCTCTAATTCTTTTTATGAGGCCATTATTACCTTGATTTAAAAACCAGACAAAGACATTAACAAAAAAGAAAAAGAAAAGTATAGGCCAATATCACTTATGAACACTGATGAAAAATCCTCAATAAAATATTAAGCAAACCAAATTCAGCAATACCTTAAAAATATCACACACTGTGATCAAGTTGGATTTATTCCTGGGATGCCAGGTTGGTACAATATCCACGAATCAATTATTGTGATATATCTCATTGACAAAGCAAATGATAAAAATCGTATGATCATATCAATAGATGCAGAAAAGGCTTTCAACAAAATCCAGCATCCATTCATAATAAAAACTCTCAGCAAAGTGGGAATAGAGGGAACATATCTTAACATAATAAAGATCATATGTGAAAAACCTGTAGCTAACATCATACTTAATGGAAAAAAGCTGAAAGTATTTTCTTTAATACTAGGGAAAAGTTAAGGATGTCCACTTTCACCATTCCTGTTCAACATTGTATTGGAAGTTTTAGCCACAGCATTTAAACAAGAAAGAGGAATAAAAGATATCCAAATTGAAAAGGAAGAAAACTCTCATTATTTGCAAGTGACATAATACTATTTATAGAGAACACTCAAGATTCCATAAAAAAAACCTTTTATGAAGTAGCAGTATACAAAATTAATATTTACAAGTCAGTACCATTTTTATATGCCAATGATTAACTTTCAGAAAGAGAAATTAAGAAAACAATCCCATTTACAATTGCATCAAAAAACTATAAAATACCTGAGAATCAAATTAACCAAGGAGGTAAAAGACCTGCTCCCAGAAAATTATGTCATAGAAAAAAGAAATTAAAGAAGATACAAATAAATGGAAGCATGTACCATGGTTATGGGTAGGAAGAATGAACATCATTAAAATAGCCATACTACCTAAAGTGATCTATAGATTCAGTGCAATCCCTATCAAAATACAAATGACGTTTTTTTCAGAGAGTTAGAGCAAGTAACCCTAAAATGTACATGGAACCAAAAAAGATCCCAAATAGCCACAGAAATCTTGAGAAAGAAGAACAAAGTTGAGGGGATCACATGACCTGATATCAAACTATTCTATAAGCCTACAGTAATCAAAACAGCATGGTATTGTCATAAAAACAGACACATTGATCCATTGAACAGAATACAGAGCCCAGAAATAAATCCATGCCTATACACTCAATATATGACATAGAAGGCAAGAATATATAGTGGGGTAAAGACAATCTCTTCAATAAATGGTGTTGGAAAAATTGGACTGATACATAAAAAAAAAAAGGGTCCATCTTGTTACACTATATACAAGGATAGACTCGAAATGGATTAAAGAGTTAAATGTAAGACCTGAAACCATAAAACTTCTAGAAAAAAAAAACAGGCAGTGATCTCTCTGATATTACTAATAGTCATTTCTTTTTGGACATATCTCTTTGGTCAAGGGAAACAAAAGAAAAAATAAACAAAATAAAAATAAACAAAAGAAAAAATAAACAAATCAAACTAAAAAGTTTCACACAGCAAAGGAAACCATCAGCACAATAAAAAGACAACCAACTGAATGGGAGAAAATATTTGCTTATGATACATCTGATAAGAGGTTAATATCCAAAATATATAAGGCATTTATATGACTCAACAACAAATAAAACAAATAATCCAATTAAAAAAGGACAGAAGACCTCAATATTTTGGATTTCTCCAAAGAAGAAATAGAGATGGCCAATAGTCATATGAAAAGATGCTCAAGGTCACTAATCACCAGAAAAATGCAAATTAAAACCCCAATGAGATACCACCTCTTACCCGTCAGAATGACTATCATCAATAAGTCAAAGAACAAGTGTTAGAGAGGATGTGGAGAAAAGGGAACCCTTATACATTGTCAGTGTGATTGAAAATTGATACAGTCACTATGGAAAACAGTCTAGAGGTTTCTCAAAAAATTAAAAGTGGATATATCTTTTTACCCAGTAGTTGTACTCCTGGGTATTTATCCAAACAAACAAACAAACAATAATTCATAAAGTTCTGTGTACCCCTATGTTCATGGCCACACTATTTACAATAGCCAAGATACGGAAGCAAACTAAATGCCCATCAACAAATGACTGAATAAAGAAGTTATGGTTCATATATACAATGGAATATTACTCAGACATTAAAATAATGAAATCCTACCATTCCCAGTGACATGGATGGACCTAGAGGTTATTATGCTGAATGAAAGAAGTCAAACACAGAAAGATAAATACTGTGTAATTTCACTTATTTGTGGAATCTAAGGAACAAAAAGAACAAACTAAACAAAAACAGACTCACAAATATAAAAGACAATCTGGTGACGGCCAGAGGGGAGGGGTTTGGGGTAGCTGTGTGAATGAGGTGAAGGGTTAAAGAAGTACATATTAATAGCTGATAGATGGTCATGGGAATGACGAGCATGACATAGAGAATGCAGTCAGCAGTAATTTAATAACTAGGTGTAGAGCCAGAGGAGAGAAAGAGCATTAGAGGTATTGTTTCATAAACTATATAAATGTCTAAAAAATATACTGTGTACTTGAAACTAATAGTAAAATAAAATTAAAATAAAAAAATAAGAGACAGCTGCTGTTGCACACAATAAATATGAAGCCTTTCAGAAAATAAGAATTTTAAACATTATAAGTACTATGTGTTAAGTGATTGTTCTGATCTAATTGTTGATATGATCAAAATTAATGCGATAATGTACTTGATTTGCATTTTGACATGTTCATTTTTATTGGTGTTAAACATCTTTATAAAACTCTGCAAAAGGATTATTGTCTGTCAACTAATAAAAAAGGTTATGCTAAATAATAAATACCCTAGTTTCATATTACATGTATTTATAACATGTGTAAGTCCATTTCAAAAGTAAACCTATATAAAATTCTTTGATTGTTACTGATGGATTTTGAGGAATCAATTAAACTAAACTCTTTCAATTTGCATCTTATAAGAATATTTCACTCCCAATCAATTTTCCACAGAGCCAGTGGATAAATATTCCAGGAAAATAGGGAATTAACAAAGGATTATTTGATGTTACATAATGATACATTACAATATTCATTTGAAAATTGCTTCCTTTACATATTTTGTGCCTTAATATTTATTTATTTGTTTGTTTGTTTGTTTACTTATTATTAAGTTTCTTGGGGTAACATTGCTTAATACAATCATATAATTTTCAACTGTACATTAACATTTGACATCTGTATATTTGATTATGTGTTGATCACCCAAAGTCCAGTTTCCTTCAGCTACCATATATTTGATCCCCTTTACCCACTTCATCCTCCCCTTATCCCCTATATTTAACCTCCTTTACTCTGTCTACCTCCCCGCTCCTTCCTCACCCCCTACCCTCTGGTAACCACTAGTCTATAGTCAATGTCCATGAGTCTCTGTTTGTCCTGTTCATTTGTTGCTTTTAGGTTTATAGCCCACATGTAAGTGATATCATGTGATTTTCAGCTTTTTCTGTCTGGCTTATTTCGCTTAGCATGGTTATCTCGAGGTCCATCCAGGTTGTGGCAAATGACAGGATTTTATCTATCTTATGGCTGAGTAATATTCCATTGTAAATATGTACCACCGCTTCTTTAGCCAACCATCTATCATAGGACATTTCAGTTGCTTCTATGTTCTGACCGCTGTGAATAATGCTGCTATGAACATCGGTGTGCAAATATCTTCTCAGATATGGGTTTTCAAGTCTTTGGGGTAAATACCCAGTAGAGGTATTGTTGGATCATATGGTAGATCAATTCTTAGTTTTTTGAGGAACCTCCATACTGTTTTCCATAGTGGCTGTATCAATTTGCAGTCCCACCAGCAGTGTAGGAGGGTTCCTTTTACTCCGCATCCTCTCCAGCATTTATTACCTGTCCTGTTGATTATAGCTATTCTAATAAGTGTGAGATGGTATCTCATTGTTTTGATTTGCATTTCCCTAATAGCTAGCGAGGTTGAGCATCTTTTTATATATTTGTTGGCTATTTGTATGTCCTCTAGGGAGAAGTATTTGTTCAGGTCCTCTGCCAATTATTTGCTTGGCTCATTTTTTTGTTGTTGTTTTTATTGAGTTTTATGAGTTCTTTATATATTTTGGATATTAGGCCCTTATCCGGGGCATGCTTGCAAATATATTTTTCCATTCGGATGGTTCTGTCTTTACTTGTTGACCGTTTCTTTTGCTGAGCAGAAACTTTTTAGTTAGCAATAGTCCTATTAATTTATTTTTGCTTTTACTTCCTTTGCCTTTGAGGTCAAATGCATAAAATTCTCTTTAAGTCCAAGGTCCTTGAGTTTAGTTCCTACGTTTTCTTCTATGCATTTTATTGTCTCAGGTCTTATATTCAGGTCCTTAATCCATTTTGAGTTAAGTTTGGTGTGTGGTGATAGACAACAGTCTAGTTTCAATCTTTTGCCTTCCAATTTTCCCAGCACCATTTATTGATGAGGTTTTTCTTTCTTCATTGTATGTTTTTGGTATTCTTTTTTGTCAAAAATTATTTGCCCATATAAATATGGGTTTATTTCTGGACTCTCAATTCTGTTCCACTGGTCTGTGTGTCTGTTTTTGCTGCCAATACCTTGCCATTTTGATTACTGTCACTTTGTAGTATAATTTGAAGTTGGGCAGAGTGATGCTTCCAGTGCTGTTCTTTTTTCTCAGGATGTCTTTGGCAATTTGGGGTTTTGTGCTTCCATACAAATCTGATGATTTTTTTGTCCTATTTCTTTAAAAAATGTCAATGTGATTTTGATGGGGATTGCATTAAATCTGTATAATGCTTTAGGTGAGATGGTCATTTTAACTATGTTAATTCTGCCAATCCAAGAACATGGACTATCTTTCCGTTTCTTTGTATCTTCTTCGATTTCTTCTAATAGAGTCTTGTAGTTTTCATTATATAGGTCCTTTACATGTTTCGATAAATTTATTTCTAGGTATTTCATTCTTTTTGTTGCAATTGCAAAAGGAATTATTTTTTCCGCTTCTTTTTCTGATGTTTCATTATTAGAGAATGGGAACGCTATGAATTTTTGAACTTTGGTTTTGTATCCAAAAACTTTACTGCATGTGATTATTGTTTCTAGCAGTGCTCTTTTTCATAATATCCTTATATGATCTTTTGTATTTCTGCAATATTAATCATAATTTCCCCTCTTTCAATCCTGATATTTTTTATGTGTTCTTTCTTCTTTTTCTTTAGTGAGCCTAGCCAGGGGTTTCTCAATTTTATTAACTTTCTCAAAGAATCAGCTGTTTGTTGCCTTTATTTTTTCTAACATTTTTTTTCAATTTCATTTATTTTTGCTCTAATTTTGATGATTTCTTTCCTTCTGCTGACTTTAGGCTTTATTTCTTCTTCCCTTTCTAGTTTTTTTTTAAGATGAAGTGTTAGGTTGTTTATTTGGGCTCGTTCTTGTTTTTGGAGATAGGCATGTAATGATATGAACTTTCCTCTTATGACTGCTTTTGTTCTGTCCCAAAAGTTTTGATACGTTGTACTATCATTATCATTCATTTCCATGTATCTCTTGATCTCTCTTTTTATTTCTTCTCTGACCTAGTTATTCTTCAGTAGCATGTTGTTTAATCTCCACGTATTTGTGGTTCTTCCTTCTTTCTTTTTGCAGTTAACCTCTAGTTTCAAAATATTATGATCAGAGAATATGGTTGGTATGATTTCAACCCTCTTATATTTGTTGAGGCTATCTCTATGAACCAGTATGTGGTTGATTCTTGAGAATGTTCCATATGCACTAGATAAGAATGTATAAGCAGCTATTTTGAGATGGAAGGCTCTGTAAATGTCAATTATGTCAATTTGGTTTAATGTGTCATTTAAGGATGTTGTGTCCTTATTGATTTTCTGTGCGAACAATCCATCCATATTCGATAGTGGGGTATTTATGTCCCTACTATGGTAGTCTTTTGGTCTGTTTCTCCCTTGAATTCTCTTAGTAATTATTTTCCATATTATGGGGCTCTCTGTTTGGGAACATAGATATTAAGAATTGTTATGTCTTTTTGGTCCATGATTTCCTTTATCGTTATGAAGTGTCTCTCAGTATGTCTTTACTTTTTTTATTTTGAAGTCTATTTCGTGTGATATTAATACCACTACTTCCGCTTTCCTCTGAATGACATTTGCTTGAAATACCATTTTCCAACCATTCACTTTGAGTCTATATTTGTCATTGGAGCTGAGATGTGTCTACCGGAGGCAACATATGGTTGAGTTTTGGTTTTTGATCCAATCTGCAACTCTATGCCTTTTTCTTGCAAACATCCTGTGTCTTAATATTTAAAAAATGATTTTCGTACAGTTTTTTTGTGAATATCGCCGTTGTCTAAAGTCAAATACAATCATTTTAAAATGTTGAAGTGCTGCAGATGACTAACCTTAACCACAACAGTTTCAATGTAGCTATATTTTTATGGCGTATAAGCAACTTTAACAAAATTAACAGTACTTCAAACTCTATTAAATTTCCAAACTAAACTAATTGTTTTTTTTTTTTTTGAGTATATCTTACCAATTAAATTCAGTCACTTCTACTCATTTCACACATTAGTATCGATTTCCTCTTTTGTTCATGGAGTAGTTAACCCTAATTCTATCCTGATGTGACCAAGGCAGTTTTAATTGTGTATTAAAAGGGCAGTTATTGTAGGTCTGCTACTAAGCACTGAATAAGAACAACCACAGCAACAACATCAGGAAAATCTAGAATGAGATAATTTTTTGGACCACGCAGTTCTAATAGAAAAAAAAAAAAAGCAGTTAAGCAAGCTAAGGTGAAATCACCGATGTTTCTCACTGCGTATGTCAGATATTTTAAAGGTTATATGTAAAAACAGGATATAAGCATTAGGCTCATTGTTTAGTTTTTAGTTTGAAAGAAATGTGGAGGATCATGGTTAGCATAATTTATATGTCTCTTGTGGGGGACCATTTGGCCCAAGCCAGGTGTTGTTGTTCTTAAAGAAGGAACTTGTTTTGGTAGAACAGGCTAAATCTTGAGAACACGGGCCCCGGGCTGAGGGGGAGGTTTCAGGATGTGCTGACTTGGTGTATACATTTGTAGCTAACAAACATCCTTGTTCCTGAGTATATAAGCATGTGAAAAAATAAACTCAGGGTCGAGTCTCCGAGCTCGTCCCTCTCAACCCCATCTGTGTGTTTCCCTTCTTCTTCTTTTCTTTTCCCGTCCTTCGTTACAGGAGGCCCTGATTCGACTGTCGGCTGGCTCCGACAGTCTCTCTTGTTTTTTATTTTATTTTTTTAAAGTAAATGTTTTGGGGTGATATTGGTTAATAAAATTATATAGTTTTCAAGTGTACAATTCAATAATCCATCATCTGTATATTGCAGTGTGTGTTCACCATGAAAAGTCAAATCTCCTTCTGTCACCATATATTTGGCCCCGTTTATCTTTATCTATCTTTT
This sequence comes from Eidolon dupreanum, assembly GCA_028627145.1. Taxonomy (NCBI): domain Eukaryota; kingdom Metazoa; phylum Chordata; class Mammalia; order Chiroptera; family Pteropodidae; genus Eidolon; species Eidolon dupreanum. Next base: position 50,318,751 of record CM053505.1, on the reverse strand, counting down.
CCCTTCCCCCCTCTCTCTCTGGTAACCACTAAATTGTTGTCTGTGTTTATGAATTTTTGTTTGTTTGTTGCTTTCAGTTTTATATCCCACATATTACTCAGCCATAAGAAAAGATGAAATACTGCCATGCAACAACATGAATGAATTTTGAGATCATCATGCTAAGCGAATAAGTCAGACAGAATAAGCTAACCACATGCCTTCACTCATTTGTATTTTCTCTTAAAGTATGTCAGTACTGTTTTTCTGTTTTCAAATGTCAGATGTGAAGTACTAATAGGTAAAAATTGTGTTGTTAACTTCCTAATACTGTAGTTGTAAAAATATATTTAAGCAATTATTTATGCATGCATCAAATTTAATTTAACCAAAAAAAAGATCCAAATCTAAACATTTGTTTTAAAAATAGTTTTAAATCTTGTGAAAAATACCAACAAGAAAATGCTGCAATACAGAAATAAATATTGAAAACATCTAATTTTGGGAAATAACATATCTTCTTAAAAGTTTTTTGCTGTTGTTTAACTCGAATATGATTTAATAGTGTGATTTTAATCACCTTAATTAAATCTATTAAATTTTTAAACACTTATTTGTAATAATTTTATTGAGGTATAATTGTTATAAAATTAATTGCAGATATTTAAAGTGCTCAATTGATGAGCTTTGAAATATGTATACATCCTCAAAACCAAGAACACAGTTAAAGTAGTAAACATTCATTGCTGCAAAAGACCCCTGCTACCTCCCACACATCCAATTTGTAGGTAACTACTGTGTTCTGCTTTCTATTGACTATAAGTTTGCATTTTCTAAATTTTATGTAAGTAGACCAAACAGTATATGCTCTTTTTTTATCTAGATTCATTCACTCAGCATAATTGAAATTCATCCATATTATATATTTTTCATTAATTCATTATTTTTTATTGCCAAGTAATATTTATTGTGTGTGTATCAATGTTTGTTTAACTATTCACTTCTTGATAGGCATTTTGAGTTATCATTTTTGATTTTTACAAATAAAGCTGCCATGAGCATTCCTTTGCAAATCCACATGGACATAAATTTTATTTATTTTGGATAAATAGTCATTAATGGCTAGATCATATGGTAGGTGTATATCATTTAAAGAAACCTCCAAACTGTTTACCAAAGTTGTTGTACCATTTACATTTCAACTAGCAGTGTTCAAGTTTCTCCACATCCTTACCAAGACTTTGGCCATTACAGTCAATTTTAAAAATTTTAGCCATTCTAATTGTTGTGTAACTACAGTTTTAATTTGCATTTCTCTAATGACTAATGATACTGAACATCTTCTCATATGCTTCATTTCCATTTGCATAATGTCTTTGTGAACTTTTTCTTCAAATCTTTTACCTATTTTTTAATCGGGTTAATGACATTTTTATTTTTGAGTTATGAGAGTTCTATAATTTCTGAATCTATGTCCTTTATTGGATATATGCTTTATAATTTTTTTCTTAATCAATGGCTTGTCTTTTCATTCTCTTAAAAGTATCTTTTGAAAAGATTTTTAATTTTAATGAAATCAAATTTATTAATTTGATCTCTTTCAGATCATGTTTTTGATGTCACATTTAATAACACTGTCTAATTGTTAGGCAAAAAAGTTTTTCATGCTTGACATGACCAATACTATCTTAAGAAACAAGTTGCTCTCATAACCACCAGTTTATACCAGGAGAGATCAGCCCCTATCACCTGAAAGAAATGTCCTTACATAAGTAAGTAGGCCCATTAAATTGTTTACTACTTTGAAACATACAACTCTTAACAAACATATGCCACTTGGCTACAAACCGCCTCTGTTCTGTAGGATATATATGTATATATGTATGTATGTATGTATGTATGTACATACGTATGTGTGTGTGTTTATATACATATTTATATATATGTATATTTAATATATATTATTTGAAATGTGTATACGTATCAAATATATATATATATATATTTAAGCCCCCATCCTCTTTCCCTGCAGAGATCTACAGTTGTGTTGCCCTCCAAGACTCTTCTTCTGTCAATAAGTTCCCTTAATTAACCCTTTGTTTAATTTTAGAGTTGTCAGCCTCTTTCTCTTGACTTTGGCCTCCTTTGGTGGTCAGTTCCAGCACACCTCAGAAGGTTTCCCAGCACTAATTCAGAGTTACAAATATTTTCCCATGTTTTTTCTCCACCCCCCTAGAATACTTGTAGTATTAGATTTTACATTTAGGCCTATGATCTGTTTGGGTTAATTTTTGTAAATGGGGCAAGTTATGGATTGACATTCATATTTTGCACCTTGATATCCAATTTTTTCAGCACAATTTATTGAAAATACTATCCTTTCTCCTTTGAATTGCCTTTGTACCTTTGTCAAAATTCAGTTGCCCATAAGCATATAAGTTTTTTTCTAGAGTCTCTTTTCTATTCCACTGATCTATGTGCCTATTCCTCTACCAGTACTGTAGGCACTTTTTTATTGTGTCTTTACAATAATCCTTGAAATCAGGATTGTTAGCTGTCTAAATTTGTTCCTCTTTATCACCAGTGTTAACACTATTTTAGGTTTTGTTCATTTCTATATCAGTTTTAGAATGTTTGTCAATTTCAAAAAAAATAGCTGAGATTTTGAAAGGAGTTGTGTTAATCTACACACCAAATTGAGGGAGAATTAATATCTTAATATTAACTAGTGTTTTGAGCCATGAACAATGTATATCTCTATTTAGATCTTCTTTGATTTCTGTCAATAATGTCTTTTGTATTTCAGTGTACCCATCTTTCACAAATTCTGTCAATTTTATCCCTATTTAATATTTTTATGGTACAGTAAGTGATACTGTTTATTTTTTATTTTAGTTTCTGATTATCCCTTGAAAGTGTAAAGAAGTGCAGTTGATTTTTATATATTGATCTGTATCCTTAAAATTTGATAAATTCAGTTACTTCAAATAGCTTTTATGTAGATTCTATTGGATTTTCTACATATAAAATAATGTTGCCTGTGGATAGTCTTACTCCATTTCCAATCTGAATGCCTTGAATTTCTTTTTCTTGCCTAAATGCACTGATAGAACCTTGAGAACCATGTTTAAAGAAGTTCTGAGAATGGATATCCTTGTCTTACTTTTGATATTCAGAGGAAAACATTAGGTTTTTCACCATTATTATGTTGTTAGCTGTAAGTTTTTCACAGATGCTCTATATCAGATTAGAAGTTTTCATTTATTTATTTATTTATTTATTTATTTATTTATTTATTTATCTATTCCTATCTTGTTGAAAAGTTTTATAAGAATCAGATTTCGGATTTTGTCCAATCTTTTTGGCAACTGTTATAATGGTCATATTTATTTATTTCTAAATATGGAACAATATATTGATCCATTTTTGAGATTCAAATCATTCTTCCATTCTAGGATAAGCCCACTTGCTCATGATGTATATTATGTTGAGTTTGATTTGATATAATTTTGATTGGAATTTTGCACCTATATTCATTAAGGAGATTGGTGTTTAGTTTTTGTTGTTGTTGCTTTCATATGATTTTGGTATCAAGATGATGCTGGCCTGACAGATTAAGTGGGGAATATTCTCTCCACTTCATTTTTCTGGAATGTGTGTGTGTGTGGGTGTGTGTGTGTGTGTCTGTGTGTGTGTGTGTGTGTGTGTGGAATTAGTATTTTGTCTTCCTAAAAACTTAGTATAATTCACAAATGAAACCATCTGACCTTGCTTCCTGTGTGTAAAGGCTTTTAATCATAAATTGTTTTTCTTTAATATGTATAGGGTTTTTCATCTTATCTATTTCTTCTTTAAAGAGCTTTGGTAGTTTGTGTTTTCCAACTAATTTGAACACGTCATCAAAATTATTGGATTTACAAGCATAAAGTTGTTCATAATATTCCCTCTTTATCTTTATAATATATTTAGAATCTGTAGTGATATGACTTCTCTCTTTGCTGATATTGATAAGTTGTATTTTCTTCTTTTTTATAATCAGTCTGGCTAAAGATTTGTCAATTTTAATTTTATCATTTTTTTTTTCAAAAAAACCAACTTTTGGTTTGATTTATTGTTTCTGTTTTTTTTGTTTTCAATTTTATTTGTTTTGTTTTTGATCTTTATTATTCACTTATCTATATTGTTTCTTTTTTAGTTTAATTTGTTGTTATTTTTCTAGTTTCTTAAAGTAGAGGCTGTCATTGATTTTACACCTTGCTTCTTTTCTAATAAAAACACTAAAAATGTCCTCCTATATCTTGGCTCAGTAGCATCCCACAAATTCTGATAAATTCATGTTTTAATTTTTATTCAGTTCCAACTATTTTCTTCTTGGAGCCATGGTTTATTTACATGCGTGCTATTTAGTTTTAATTCTTTGAGTATTTTTTAGATATCTCATCCTTATTGATGTATAATTTAATTCCATTGTTATCACTAAACATACTTTATCTACCTTGTATTATTTTAAATTTATTTTAAAAGGTTTTATAGTCCAGATTCTATCTTAGTAAATTCTCTGTTAGCATTTGAAAAGAATGTGTTCTGCTATTGTTGAGTGAAGTGTTCAATAAATGTCTATTAGATCAACTTGGTTAATAGTGATGTTCAAGTCTACTAATTCTATCTGATTTTCATTCTAATTGTTATATCAATTAATGAGAAAAGAGTATTGAAATACCCCATTCAAATTCTCAATTTTTGTGTATTTCCCTGCACTTCTAGCAGCTTTTACTTTGTGTATTTTGAAGATATCTTATTGGGACATAAACATGTAGGTTATCACATCTCTGGGTGAACTGATACCTTTATTGTTATGAAATATCTTTTTTGAACCATATTACTATTCCTTGCTGTGAAATCTAATTTTTATGATGTTAAAATAGCTTTTCCAACTTCTTTTGACTATTGTTTGCATGTTATATCACTTTCTATAATTTTACTTTTAACCTATTTGTATCTTTACATTTAAAATTCATTTTTGTAAGCAGCACACAATACCTTTTTGTAAAAATCAAACCTGACAATCTCATCATTTTAATTGTTTAGTTCCATTATGTTTAATGTGATTACTGATATGCTTAGCATTAAGTTAATACTTGTGCTATTTGTTTTTTATTTGTCTTACATTGTTCTTTTTTTATTTTCCTGACTTCTTTTAGATTGAATATTTTTTGATGATTTAACTTTATCTCCTATGTTGTCGTTTTAGATATTTTTTAAACTATTATTTGAGTAGTTGTTTTAGGATTAATTTCATGTATCTTTAAATTACAGATAACTTTAAAGTGATATTATACTACTTCACATATAATATTAAAATGTTACAATAATATACTTTTATTTTTCCTCTCCCAGTCATTAAGCTATTATTGAAACATATTTTACTTATACATGCTAGAAACTCCACAATATATTGTCACCAGTTTTGTATGGTCAAGTTACTTTTAAAGAGAATTCAATAATAAGGAAATATCTCACATATTTATCCTATAATCATCATTTTTACTGCTCATTATTCCTTTGTGTGCATCCACATTTTTATCTCATATGTTTTTTTTCTTTTTGATCAAATGATGTCTTATAATATATTTTGTTATGCAAATCTGCTGCTGATAAATTATTTCAGTTTTTGTATGTTGAAAATATGAATTTTTTAAATTTTGCCTTTGGTTTGAAAAAAAAATTATTTTCACTGGCCATCAAATTCTCCATTGACATATTTTTTTCTGTCAGCTCTTTAAAGATGTTTCTTCACCATTTTCTCACTTGGAATGTTTCAGATAAGAATTCTGCAGTCATTTTTGCTGCTCTCTACATGTGTCTTATTTGTCTGGCTGCTTTTAAATTCTTTTCTTTATCACTAATTTTGAGAAATTTAATTATGATGCGTTTTGGTGTAGCTTTCTTTATGTTTCTAGTGTTTGGGGTTAATTAATCTTCTTGGCACTGTGAGTTAAAAATTGTCATGAAATTTGCATAATTTTGCTGTTATTAATTCAAATATATATTTTTTCTGCTTGTATCATACCTCCTTTTCTTCTTGGACTTCAGTTCTCCATATATAAGGCTGCTTAAAGTTGTCCTTCTGCTCAGTTACTTATTTTATTGCATTAATTATTTTTTTGTATTTTATTTTGAATAGTTTGTATTGTTATGTCTTCATATTCACTAATGTTTTTCTTCTCTTGTGTCTAATCAGACATTAATGCTGTGCTGTGCATTTTTCCAACTCATACATTGTAGCTTTCATCTCTAGAATTTTGATTTGACTCTTTTTAATATCTTCTATATCTCTACTTAACATTTTGAATATATAGAATACAAACAAAATAACTTTTAAAATGTCATTGTATGTTAATACTAGCATCTGTGTCCGTTCTGGGTCAGTTTGATTGATTATTCTCTCATTATAGATTATGTTTCCCTGCTTTTTTATATGCCTGATAATCTTTCTTTAAATGTCATTCATTTTGCATTTTAATTTGTTAGCTGCTGGATATTTTTCTATTCTTATAAATATTATTGAGCTTTTATCTGAAACATATTTGTTACTTGGAAATAGTTTGGCCCTTTTGAATCCATAGCAATGTCACCTCTCTCAATAGGACTTCATTTTGTTATTTGACAGTTCCAAAGTAATGCACCATACAGGGCTAATTAGTCCCTACTATGAAGCAAGATCTTCTTGAGTAATCTACTCAATGCCCCAGAAGTATAAGTTTTTCCAGTCTCGCTGGTGGAAACAAATACTATCCCCTGCCTTATATAAGCACCTAGTGCCATTCTGTAATACTCGTGAATGGTTTTTCACAAGCTTCAAATGTTTTTTTCACACATTCACTGATGAGTAAACTGATGAACAGCTGAGGGAGACCTTCCACTAATCCCCAGAGTTTACTCTCTGTGTAGCTCTCTTCTCTTCAGCACTCTATCCTGGAAACTCTAGTCACTTTAGTCTCTTCGGATTCTCATCTCTGTCTCCTCAACTCAAGGATTTCTTCAGAATCTGCCTTGATTACATGTCTGTGGATTGTGCTCCAGAAACTTCTTCAAGACTGTAAATTGTGGCAATCTTAGTGTTTACCTCACTTATTTCCTGTCTCTAAAAGATCACTGTCTTTTATTACCCAAGTTTCACAGTTTTAGAAATGTTTCATATATTTTGTCTATTTTTTCTTTCATTCTCATCCTCTCTCTCTCTCTCTCTCTCTCTCTCTCTTTCTCTCTCTCTCTCTCTCTCTCTCTCTCTCTCATCTTTATCTGAGTTGTTTCAGACAGTAGGGTAAGTCTGGTTCCTGTCACTCCATCTGGAGCAGAGGCAGAAAATTTTAAATAGTTTTTAAAAAGCATAAGTGTGCTTCTGAGGGTGTACCTTATGAAAATATATAGGTTCCAATTTAGAAATTTCAGGCAACTTTGACTCCTTCAACCTTTGATATTATAGGGAAGTTGTAGTATATTGATTCAAGACAATATTTATTTATTATTTATGCATATTATCTTTCTTTTGAAAATTTGATGTGAAGGTGTTTACATAATAAAAGCTTATGCATTTTGAAATTCAATTGATGCTGTTTCATTATATCATGTTCTAATGCTAGTTTTCTCAGTTTGAGAAGAATTGCATAATCAAATGGCTAATTTAAAATTTTTGGTGACTTTACTGGCTCAACTAGACAAGTGGACATACACAATGAATTTAATTCAATTGCATGAGACAAAAGGATTATATTTTTATGAGGAAATTGAGCTTAATTTAAAAAAAACTGATGAAGAAAATAAAAATGGCTGAAAGTATACTATACGTTGAAATTACATTATGAATGAAGGAAAATCTTGCACAGTTACTAAAAGCAAAGAGTGATAGTGTTATGTTTTAAACTAATGGGACCTAATTAATAAAGTACTCTCTACACATATAGTAATAACTATGCATATCAGAATCATAATTAAAAATCAAATGATTATGGATAAAAGTAAGACATGATTACTAAACAAATTTTCTTATATCAGTTTTTTAGATTCATAAGAATTTGAACAAAATGAATTAGTAAAGTTGATAGTAATAATTTCACAATCAGCCAATATCCAGACCTCCTAAATTTTGTTGCATTCATTTCAACTAAATTATATTTTATGTTTTTCATAATGTATAAATTTTGGACATTTAATATTTGTTTCTATTTATGATGAATTATAAAATTATTCTGACTACTCACTAGGCAGGTTCAGTTTACAAATCGTATAAAATAATTACAGAGAAAGGACTTAATAGCAAAGCAAAGAATTTCATGTATGTTAGAGTTTATCTCGCTTATTAATTAATAATTTAAAAAAAATTCTACTATGCTTCTGAAAATATAACAGCACAGTACTGGTGTATATTATTATTTAAATGGAAAATAATCATGTATACTGAATTATAAACATAACCAAATGCTTATTTTATTATTTTTCTTTTTATTATATACGGACAATTAAGTGAAAAAAAAATCAGTGAGTTTAAACTCATCTCCACTTACAAAATCTGTATATAGTCTTAGAAAGACAGTTATATTAGTTGATAATTATATAATCATTTATATAGCATTTCAATTTAGACTCTTAAAAGCTATTAGAGTTTAACAAAGGTGATTCTTTGCCAGTTATGACCTTAAATTAAACTACTTACATCATTACTTAAATAATTACAATAATGTATAACATTTATGTTTATTGAAATAATAGAGTTAAATCTAATAAAATGAGAAGGTAGTGAACATTCTCATTGAATATTAAAAAATGATAAAATATTAAACCCAAACAATTATTGTTTTCTTAGTAATACTTTGATATCAATAAGCAATGAGCTTTACTCATGTATTTTTTGATGTTATGATAATAAAAAATTTAATCTCCTTCTGAACTTAAAACATAAATCAATTATACATCATTTCTTTCAGGATTCTCAAAGGCCTAAATTAAGCATCCTATAATGTTAACCTTCAAGTTAATGGCAAATGACAAAAATTATAGTCAAGGAATCACCCCCAGCATTACTCAAACTATATATATAAAGGTCAGGCTATATGTTTCATGGAAGAGCTATGTGTTTCAAAAAGAGCTATATATTTCAGAGAGTAACAGTCAGGAATGAAAATACAGTTGTAAATGTCAAGGGTTTGAGATATTTATAAGAGGTCAGATGTGCATCTATTGGTGTATGCATCAGGTAGATGTGAAGAAGGCTAATATTACTCAAGAAAATCAAATATTCATCTCAGAGGAATATCAACTACTGTTTAATGCTAACCTCAATGCTTTCCAAATTTTAGGCACTGTTGATTGAGTACTGAAAAGAAATATTACCCCAGTAGATCCCATCCTGCTGAAAAATCTAACCTCTCTTGGAATTATATATCTTGAATGAAAAACATAAGGTACCTGGATAAAACAAAGAAACTGATGTTTCCTCTCAAGAGAGACAGTAACAAATGTAACATGGTTGGGTAGATATTTTCAGCACTGGGCCATTATGGACATTTAATTCTGTATCATTAAATTAACTAAAGATAATTGGTAATATAAAATACCATATATATTTAGGAATGAATGCTACTGTGGAAAACAGTATGGAGGTTTCTCAAAAAAAAAAAACAAAACTGGTATGATCTATGGCTGTGCTACCCTGAACACATCTGATCACATCTGATCTCAGAAGCTAGGTAAGGTTGGGCCTTGTTAGTACTTGGATGGGAGACCACCTAGGTAGACTGGGTGTTGTAAGCATAAACAAACAAACAAACAAACAAACAAAAACAGAATGGAGATTTCTCAAAAAAACTAAGAATAGAATTACCATATGACCCAGCAATCCCTCTTTTGGATATCCACCCCCCAAATTTGAAATCATTTGTTTATAAAAATACATACACCCAGATGTTCATTGGAGCATTATTCACTGTGGCCAAGACATAGAGGCAACTGAAGTGTCCTTCAACAGATGATTTGATAAAGAAGAAGTGTTACGCATATAAAATGGAATATTACTCAGCTATAAGAAAAGATGAAATACTGCCATTTGTGACGAGAAGGATATATCTCGAGATTATCATGCTAAGTGAAATAAGTCAGTCAAAAAAAATTGAGAAGTATATGATTTCACTCATATGAGGGATATAAAACTGGAAGCATCAAATGAACAAGACAAACAAACAAAAACTCATTGATGCAGACAACAGTTTAGTGGTTACCAGAAGGAAAGGGGAAGGGAGGAGGTAGATAAAGATAAAAGAGGTCAAATATATGGTGACAGAAGATTTGACTTTCTGTAGTGAAGATACAATGCAATGTACAGATGATGTATTATTGAATTGTACACTTGAAAGCTATATAATTTTATTAACCAATGTCACCGCAACACATTTAATAATAAAAAATAAGCAAAGTAGGGAAATTTCAGTGTAAGGAATAGTACAAAATTATAAATTATAAGAAAATACTTTACCTATCTATGAAAACCGATTTGAAAACCTGAAGTATATTTTTATATCTCTCTCTCATTTCATGATGTCTCTTTCACTTATCCCTTTAGAAAAATTTTTTCGCTCATTATATCTACAAATATTTTATACTAGATCTTCTCCAGTAAAAGACATTTCTTATATCTGTAGTCATGGTAAATCGAAAACATGTTCCAATATTTTATCTCACTTGCCTAGTTCACTTTTATATGTAATGTTTTTTTAACTTAAATTTCATAGATTTGATAAATAATTGGGATATCACATCTCATTTAGATATTTTCTACTTATATTAGCATTCCTTGATAAATACTTCCTGCTCTTTAGAGTTTCTGGTTTTCATTGATCCATGTTGGTTCTATTTCATTGCTTTGTTACTTGTTCAGTTGTATCTTATGAAATTAAGTGTTCTAACAGCCCAATAACTGTCTGTTTATTCTCTAGCTTTGGGATGATTTATTTTAGACAGTATCATTTCAGTTTAAATTCTCTAACAGATCTGCAGTGGGATTCCAGTCTCATTTCTCTCATTTGTCTAGGACTCTGAGGTGAGAAATGGCAAAATTCAAGCTTTCTTTAATAAAGAACAACAATAATAAAAGGCTTTTGTTGATGAAAAATAATAAAGATGGCCTCAGTTGGAAATGTGACATAGGTATATGAACACCAACAATTTTATGGATAGAACAAAGTTACTAAGATTTTGTGTAAAAAATTAATTGAATTAATATACTTCAAAGTGAATTTTTAAAAATCATGTATTGACTTAAAAATCTAACTTAAATTGTTTTTATATAGTTCTAAAGAAGTGGATAAAGTCTCCCTAGCCTTTTTTAGAGTTCCAGAGAGACACATAGAAGGCATCCTATAACTAATGTCTGTATACCTACTACAGTCAGAAAAAAGTAATCTAGCTAACAGAGGAGTACTATGTCAAGAATTTCCAGTTTCAGCAAGAACTAAGGGGTGACCTATAAGTCTCGGTGGAAAAGAAAGCTATATTCTCAAAAAGAGATTATCTTTTTTAAAAGTTAAGACTAGAAGCATAATAGCAGTTGACAAACATCTTTAACTGTGAGTACTATTCTAACCAAGCCTGGAGAAATGAAGTTTTCCCCTGGTGCTAGAAAAATTTGAATGACACTAATCAATGATTCTTTTCACTGGGGCTGTATAATTCTTCTACAATAATATTCCCATGGTTAGGGACAATGAACAAAGGGAACAGGAAAGAGAAAATCAAACACAATGCCCATCTTAAAAAGAAATAAAGATTTAAATAGCTGAGGTGAAAAAGTTAGCTATCTTTTAAGAAAAGAATAATGTGTCTGGGTGTTTGGAATTTAGTTCTATTGTCATCCTAATTAACAAACTTAAAATATTTTCTTTGGATGGAGACATATCCTTAACTGCAACTTTGTTATCTTCCTTTCTCTAAAGCACATTTAACAAAGAGGCCATTAAGAATGTTTCTACTCAGAAACCTGATTTTTGTGTAATTTGTATTTATTGTTCACATGTTATAGTTGTTTCTACTTTCTTACTGTAAACCTTTTAAAAGGGAGAATTTAACACAGATTTCAAGCTAAAAAAAATTTGCTTATGCATGTCTGACACCTAAAATATTCACTTCTTCACACCAACTATCCCATTCAGCAATTTATTCACTAACAAATTTAGAAATAATTGCTTACTACCTAAGCAGTTCATAAATATGCATTAATTTTATCAACAAACTAGGAAGCTAGAGTTTATTTAAATAAAAAATGCAAATAAATATTACTAGCTTACATTAATGTTGTCTTTCCTACATAGACTGTATTTTTTTTCTTAATAAGAGAAATTTGCTTTAAAATACATCAAGGGTAGAAATAGCCTCAAATATTTGCATAGAGAACTATGCTAAATTGTGTTTGAAGTTTAAAATAATGTACATATTTCAAATGTCTATATTGTAATAAAAATTCACTAACATGAAGTAGTACTATACATAAAAACACTCTAATATTTTATTAAGGGTAGTATGTTCTTTTTTTTTTTTCCAGAAAAATAGGTCAATGAGTATCCCATTCTCTCTCCCAAGGCTAATAGTATCAGAAGAGAAAAATAATTTTCTTTTGTTTTGTCTAAAGTTTCTTCATATAGCTGCTTGTTAACTACTTTAGTCTTTCAATTGGTACTATTCAGTAATTAAGTAGCAACTGCTTTGCAAGATGCAGATCTGCTTTTACCAGTTAGAGGGGATTTTTCAAAATAGTTAAATCGAAGCCTCACTTGATTATCCTAACATAATCTTATAATTAAATCAGTGATATTTAGGAAATCAAATAATGTTTTTCATGATAAAATTCATGACATTTGCAAAAACTGAATTGTTTCAATATTTGGTCATTAAAGGAGGATTTTCCATTCAAAGATGAAGGAATTAGGATTAACAACAGGTATGTAATTTCAGAAAACCTACATTCTGTAAGATTTGTGGGTAGAAAAGGAGAGAGCATGAGTGCAAGCAGTCTGCACCCCTATTTGAAATGCTATTTGTAATTGAATCATTTATTTAACATGGATGATTATAAGATGTTAATGTAAACATTTTACATTATTCAATAATGGGCATGTTTTAGTACAGAGAAATTTTAGAAATTCTCTCTCTCTTTTCTGTCTGTTTCTCTGTCTCTCTCCTCCACACACTTCTCCATACCTGAGTTTCTCTCCTCCATCCTCATATCCTTCCTTCCTCTTCACTCTTGCTGTATATTCTCTCTGCCTCACTTCATCTGTTCCAAGTGTTTTCTCCATTTCTCATGCTGTTTTTAACTTTACCTCTCTACCTCCCTTTTCCCTCTTCCCATGTTTTTCCAATTTACTGTACACCTTCTCTGTTTTTTATTCTCTTTCTCTCTCTAACCTCTCCCCTTCTGTCATCCTTATAATGCCCCTCCCTTTCTTCTCCATTTCTCTGTTCCCAAATAAAAAAAAAAACAACCGAGTGCCATTTTTTTTTTGTCTTTTCTTTTTTACTTACACACATAATCATGGACAGCGCTCCATACCCACAATTTTTGTTTGTCTGAGCTTTGGTCAGGAACAGACCGTAAAGCAATAAAATAGTGTATTTTTCCACTGATTGGAGAATTTTCAACTCCCTAAAATATGTTTTATCTGTGGGATTTAATTGCATTCATCAACAAGGAAAAACATTTTTTTAAATATCTTTTGATGAACCCAACTCCTGATGAAAGACTGGATAATACATGTCTAGATATTTTGTTTATTTTGAAACTAGAAGTGTTTAAATAAATCATAAAATTTAAAAACACAAGTAGAAGTAGACTTAGAATTCATATAGTACAACCCACTAGGAACTGCTTCAACAAAATCCTCTGTAAGAGGTCATCTATCCTTTGCTATCTATCTATCTATCTATCTATCTATTTTTATTTTTTTATCTTTTGCTTTTTAAATTCCAGTGCTAAGAATCTCACTACCTCATTAGATAGTTCATTCCATTTTATTAGAAAATTCTGCTTTCTAATGATATAAAATCTCTCTGTGTAAACACCACTCATAAGTTACTACTAATTACTCATACCACTGGTTCAACATAATTAATTCTGCCTTTTATAATTTTTTCTAGTAGCCCAACATACACATAGTTTTACTACATCTTATTATATAAAAGTTAATTAGAACTAGCTGAAAAAAGTTTCAAAAAAGTTTTCTTTTAGGCCAACTTGTGTTGACAGTTAATTCAAGATCAACAATATCGTGCACACACACACACACACACACACACACACACACTCATAATTCTGTGGTGAAAGAAAAGTGAAAATGTTACCTAAATCATGAATCCAAAGACCAAATTGACCTAAGTCCTCTTTCCTGAACAATGTCTCTAAATATTCCTTCTAGAACTACATTGGCTTATAAATTTTATATATTTAGAGATGTAAGTCTATTTAAGATTAACCATGGGAGTGGCCATACAGAAATTCCCCATTTATATATATATATATATATATATATATATATATATATATATATACACACACATATATATTTTATGCTTAGATTTTAGGTCTGAGCACCATAACCATAATGAAATTTACACTATAAGGACCAACTGTGGGAAGACACTAGGCCACCTCCAAAGCTTACCCAACATGCCCTCTGGTGCCAGCATCAAAGGCTAAATTAAGCCACCAAACCGAGTTCTAAGTCAAAATAAACAGTCGTCATTGTATTGGGAATTTTACATAAAACTAAGCCTTAAATGGGCCGCAGCTCATGACAGGGCCAAGTGCTCTGATACCTCCAGTAGCTAAAGGCTATTGACCTCAATTCTCACTTTTAATGACTACAACTTTGACCCCAAAGTTACCTTTCCTTCTGATCATGAAATTATATATATCTTTGAAGAGGATATCTTTCTTTTGCCCCTACTCTTTCTCTCCTTCCCTGTTTAATTTGTTATTTTACAAAATTCTATGAGTACCTATCTCCTCAAAGTGCCTTAGGCAAATAGTTTTCTTTTCTTTTACTAATCTTCCTCTTTCAATCTCTCTTCTCTCTCTCTCTCTCTCTCTCTCTCTCTCTCTCTCTCTCACACACACACACACACACACACACACACACACACACACACACACGGCAATTTACCAGTATTATCAGATATGCTTCTGGATTTGGACTTTTTTATATTTAAAATAGATTTTTAGCTAGCTCTACCAACTTTTTTTCTATCACTTTAATCCACTGAATATTCTATATTTCAGAGCAATCTATAAACATTTGGGCTGGATCTGACAGCTTTAAAAGAGTGTTTTGGCTTGAAGAAACTTCTTATTTGGATTTATTTTCTTTTATTGTCTTTCTAATTCCTGGATTTATTCTGAGATCATGAATATGTATTAATATATTATTAATCAGATTTCCTACTATCTAATGGTTTCCATCTTTCTTTCTGTCATTTCTAACATCTTCTATTTAAATAACTCACTCCACTTTTCTCAATGGAGACTGCTTGTGAGCCTGCCAAGTATCTGGAGAACATATAATCACCAGCATATCATGAATTTGCCTAACACTGATATCAGTAAAGTAGTAGTACAAACTAATCCACTTTCTGGGAATCAAACTCTCTAGAGTTGACTAAATCTTTACTGTATATCTTTCCATATAAATTCTTAAAATCTGTTCAAACAACTGAAGTCATTAAACATGCTAATTCTTTTCATACTTTCTGCACTATGAAGTTAATTTCATTAATTCCTCAAAATTTTTATTTTTAATAGAAAGTCTGAATATTTTATAAGTGTACTGGTAATAATGCTACCTGCTTTGATGACCAATATGGCCATGGTATCAATAAGATAGTTAAAACTGTATTTCTCCAGTCAGATTGTCTGGGCTTGAATCCTAGCTCCATTACTTCCTAGGTTGTTGATCTAGGGCAATTTATTAGTGTATCTGGGCTTTAGTTTCCTCACATAGAAAACAGGATTAAAGAAGAATGTATTTCATAGGGCTCTTGTGTTATACATGTGCAAGTGCTTAGATTAGTTCCTGTGGTAGTAAGAACTCAATAAAGCTTCTTGTTCCTCTTTTTAGACTCTATATACATGACAATCAGATAGATTTTAAAGGTAATATATTCATTATAACTGAATATAAACCAAATAATTTTCACCAACTATCTGATTGAAATGATTTTATGAAAAAAATTAAGAACACATCATTTTATTTTTTTAAAAAATAGCTAAGTAGAATTGAATTTTTCAAAATTTGAATTACCTCATCTCATAATTCAAATGTATGGAAAGTAGACTGTTCATTATCATCTATGCTAGGTATCATTTAATTAAATTCAGTTTATGGTTTTAAGTTCTCTAATTCATAAAAATAATTTAATGCCCTAAGACATCTATATATAGGGGATTACCTAAGTAAAAATTAGTTCATGTATCTACAGTATACTTAAATATTTTGTTAATTTGTTCCTATTTAATTTTTGGTCACATGCGTGTGCAATTCATTCGTTCCCCTAATCTACCCATGGCATTGGATTAATTGTATACTATCTCAGAGCAGTGAATTCCATAAGTTGAAATATGCCATTTAATATCAATTTCAAGGATATTATATAACATCACGATGTTTGAAAAGAACTCATCATCTTTCAATAACATTTTCAGAGCATGTATCCTTCATTATGAATTCTTACCCATGACATTTACATTCCCAGCTAGGCTATAGCAGGGGTTCACTTCCCAATATAAAGACATTTGCTCACATTTCAAACTACAAATTGTTGAAGCATATTTGGAGGGTGTCTGAAAGTACAGTGTCTGGGCAAACTCCTGCTAAACATAAAGTTCAGTAAGTGTAATAAATTCCATAATTCCTTCTTTTCAGAGTAATATTTACATTCAATTTAGGTTCCAAATTTGTTTCTTGACTTACAGTAATTATTTGTATAACTCATTATATCTGATAAAAGTAATCATAGCCCGTTTAGCATCTTTGTTCAAAGCAACCACTCTTTATGTAATATATATGAATGAATGATGCTTCTCAGCATGATATAAGGCTATGCTTTTACTATGGGTTCCTGCAAAGAATACAAACCACAAGAGCCAAGCTTGATTAGGTTGTTCATTTTACAAATTCCCAAGATAAACAGTCTTTTTTATATGCACAGTGAGGTAAGTGTTATGCAGTGCAGCAGCAAGAACATATTCACAGCCTGCTGTCAGTAGTGAGTACAGATAAGGGGAATCACTAAAATAAACCTTGAAGCTCAATTTCCAGTCCAAATCTGTTTGTTTCAACATTCTTATTTTTAACTGAAAAATAGGTGCAGAGAAACACATGGACTCCTATCTGGCCATTTATTTGGACTATAAATTAGATTAAGTCCACATTTTAATGCTAGGCAAATTATTAATGCTCCCCTAGTAACTATAGTGCTTTGAGTATAATTCTTCCTCTTTCATACCTTCGTGAATTACGAAGCTCACTCATGCCTAAGCCCATACTTCACTAAATAGCAGATCAAAACCTGGAAACAGATTTTGTGGGTGTTACATTGACTCAGTATTCTCAGTATGTTTCCCTCATCAACAGTCTAAACCTATCTCCCATCGGCCATCTGTAATGAGGAAATTCTAGAAAAGGTTATGACAGATATCAAAGTTATGTTGCATGAGATTAGAAGTCATTTTACTTCTCTGGTTTCCTCATCAATAAAATTTAAAAAATGCACAAGAAAGCCCTTTTAGTTATGTAAGTCTAAAATCTCTACCATTTACATTGGTTACAATATTAGTCACATCATAAGATTTTTTTTTTCGTTTCCTTTGAAAGGAAGTATACTTAATGCTTAAGAGCATGGTCTCTAGAGCCCCTCCCCCCCAAAAAAGTTTGGATCCTGTATTTACCACTTACTAGATCTGAGACCTTCAACAAGTTATCTAAGCTCTCTGTTCTTCAGTTTCCTCATCTATGAATTGAGGAAAATAATGAAATCTATATCATACAGTTATTATGAAAATTAAATGAATTAACATGTGTAAAGCACTTAGAAAAATCTTTGACACTAAGTTATACCATGACTTTGTTATCTGCCAATGACAACAACCTAGAATCATATTGACTACAGTATCATTATGACTCTGAGCATTTCTCAAATATTTTGTTTTCAATTGAAAAATATTCAGATATTCAGGACAAATATGTGCATGTATTAATTTCCTATCAATTTCCTATTACTGTCGAACAAATTGCCAAAGATTAGTACTTTAACACAATAAAGATCTACACTATAGTTCTGGAGGACAGAGTCTAAAATGGATCTTGCTGGGCTAAAATCAAGTTTTCAGCAGGGTTCTGTTCCTTTCTGGAAGCTCTAAGGGAGAATTCCTTTCCAGCTTCTAGAGGCCACTCACATTCCCTTAGATTACAGCCCATTTCCTCCATCTTTGAAGCTACCAGCAGTCAGTTTACCTAATCTCATGACTGTGATGCCTGAGTCTACCCCCTCTTCCACATTTAAGGAGCATTTTTATTACATTGGTCCTACCTGGATAATACAGGCTACTAGAGCTATCTCAAGATCAGCTGGTTCACGACCTTAAGTCTACTTGTAAACTCAATTCTCTTTTGCTTCCTAAGGTATCATATTCATAAGTTCCAGGGATTACAACACAAACATCTTGAGGAGGACTTTATTCTTCTTGGTACAGCATGTATTTTTTTCACACTAAAGACCACAGAATATGAATTTGTTTCTTATTTTCATTAATTCAAGAACATTTCTTTTGATTTAGAATTTCCGAAAGTATTCTTCAGAGTCTACATGAAATTACAGATCCTCTGAATCTGGTTTAAGAGTTAGTAAGAGATAATTTATATTGCTTGCTTTTCCTAAAGGTTATATGCTACAAAAGTGTTTTTAAACTCTGAAAGATATTTACATTGGAAGCCTAAGATTCTGTCATGCAAAGTATTTTAAGAATTGCTACTATAGTCTTGAAATCAGGATCAGGGATTCTAGAACCAAAGTGATTGGGTTTAAATTTAAGCTTTACCATTTACTATTTGCATCATTTTCAACAAGCCACTTAACTACACTATATAGTAGTTTCCTAATCTGTAAAATAGAATTAAAAATATTTCCTAAATGAGATAATATATGTCAGTAGAACAGGATCTGACACTCAGTTAAGTGCTATCCAAATGTTATTGATTGTTACTGAGTTATAAAAAATTTAGAAATGATCTATTTAAATGTTTAATAAAAATGCATTACTAATATTAATATTAATAGATCTTGACTGATTTCACAAGTAACTACTTTATAGAACAAAGACATTTAAAAAATGGGAAGTTTATATATGCATGTGTAATGCCAAATATGTGCTAAAATAAAGGCCATTTATGTAAGATAGAAAGATCTGAGTCATAAAATGGCTGGGGTATTATGTTCTATCTTCTTCATCATTAAAGGGGTTGGAATATTTCTCCGAAGAGAGATGCTCTGGGGCAAGTTTGTAAATGATAAATTCATCCAGATACCAACTATCATTGGATGCTATGTGGTAAATTTTATTAATAATTTTTGGGTGTTAACTTGACTGTTTGGAAATGCATATAGCCAAAAGCATTGTAAATATAGAATTTGTCGTGTGTGCTTTCTTCAGGCACACAGATTATGAAATTACAGACTAGTTTGTGTAACTGGCTGTATGGGTTTTAACTGAGTTTTACCTAAAATTATAAGTCTGCTAATGAGCAAGTGAAAGAGAATTCACTTGATTTAATGACTAAGACTTAGTCATTATGAACATAGTAAATTATGAACATAATAACAGTAGAAGTATAGTTGGTGGGAGAACAAATTAAGAAGAAAGCAAGCTAAATTCAGGGATATTTGTCTACAAATACATATTTTTTTCCTCATCACTCTATCATACAAAAATGTAAATAATAAATGCAGCATAAAATATCTTAATCGTCAAAAAAGCATCATCACAAAGCAAATTATAACAACAACAATAAAAATAAAAACCCTTAATTTTTTTGCAAAGTGCCAGATTTCTCTGCCTTTATTCTTACTCCTAGTGATTCAGCAGGCAATTTTAGATCATTTTACATATCCACTTCCCTTTTAAATTGAAAGAAATATACTGACTGAACAAAACTCTTTTTAAAAGTCATTGTCTTTTGTTTTCAATTGTTTACTGAATGCAAAATATGAGTTTGAATTATTTAGCATAGAAAGGACTTATCGAGAGCTCTAGAAAAAATGCCTCTGGTACTATATAGTGCATCCTTATTTTATCCACCATTGTACAGAACATCTATAAATGGCCCCAGTGCTTGCACAGTGCTGTAGGGCTCATTCCCATTATCCTTGAGTTGTGGTTACTTCAAATGCTCTGCTAATCCTTCTATGTTCTAATATACTCCAGAGGAAAATCTAAATGCTCTCACAAAGTCAAAGAGGAGTCCCACTAATGAAATTAAGCAAAGGGAATAAAATGTGTTTTTGTCATTGTAGGCCCCTTAAGCTAGACTTTGGAAGGTGATGCACATGGATTATTCAGTAGAAAAGCTTTTAATTAGTGTTACTTTTCACTTACTCCATAAAGGGCAAAAAAATCAAAAGAGTACATTAGGCTTGTTGAATGTGTAATAAGCAAGTTTTCAACAAGCTGAGCTCCCATCAGCCATCTATTCAAAAAGTACCTGAAAGTTATTATAAGAGAAATCACAAAGAGTGGCTAATCAAATTCTTTCAGAGAAAACGTACTTTGTTCCTTTAATGCTTATAATAAGAGTTACCTTTATCAAACCCAAACTTTATTCTTTTTTTCTTTCTAATGCTTATTTTCCTGATAGGCTTCTTTTTTTCTCAATACCTCATTCCTTAAGTTATGGTTATGAAGTGTAAAGTACATTGAAAACAACAATTTCCAAAACCTTTAGAGAGGACATAATGATAGAAAAATTATGCTAATATTCTGCTTCTGCCTCATTATTGATTTCTAACCAGTCCAATGTGGTAATGTAATTGTTTTAATGGACAATTATCTATAGTTTGTAAACCTGAATCAACCCACTTCACTCTTTCACTGTAGTGCCCAAAACATTATTGATTCAAATATAGTCTCTAAAAAAATAATCCTTTTTGGAGACTTCAAATTTAATTTAATGACTGTTTGTAAGAGACACTAAGTCAGTGTTGCCATTAGCTGAACATCAACTGACCTTGACAGCTCTGACATTTTAAACAGAAGGTTGATAGTGATTGATTCATCAGAGGACAGTTCATTATTTATAGTGCTATCTTTTACTGAACCAACTTGATTCTGACCTGAGTAGTTTTCATCTGCACCTGAGCAATGCAGAATTACAGGCCCCTACTGAACTAAAAAGTAATTTGTTGCTTTGTATTTCCTAATTTTACCACTTTCATTTTTTTTCAGTCTCCCCAAAGGGTTTATATCCCCTCCTGTGGGTAATATCATATCTACACTG
Organism: Eidolon dupreanum; assembly: GCA_028627145.1. Classification (NCBI taxonomy): domain Eukaryota; kingdom Metazoa; phylum Chordata; class Mammalia; order Chiroptera; family Pteropodidae; genus Eidolon; species Eidolon dupreanum. Next base: position 50,297,185 of record CM053505.1, on the reverse strand, counting down.
TCATAGTGGGAAGTACTGCAGGCACATGCAATTCTCTTAAGTCTATATTGTCCTGAATTCTATTCTATGGATTAAAATTCCTTTTAATATTTGAAAAGAAAGAGAGCTAGAATACCAATGTTTGTTTAAAGAAGTCATTTATCATGTGGCCATGGTAAATTTAAAAAGAAAATCTCATACATGAATCCATAAAAATCGGTTGATCTTCCAGGAGGTTTAGTAAAGCAAAAAGTCCCAGAAGTAATTGAGAACTTTCCTTGATTAAAAGTGGAAAGTTCACCATTAGTATAAAATGTGAAAAAAACACGTTTTTGCAGTAAATTTCCCCAAAGCAAAATTTCCTAACACATTTCAGACCCAATAGAACACCTCTTGATAACTACACCATGATCCAGACCAAGCTCATAATTATCTATAGTTATTATTTTTCTTCCTTCTCTTATCCTCCAATGTTTAGGTGCCAAGTAAACTTATATTCTTATTGGAATATTAGTATAGGTGCTTTGTGTTGGAAAAATTATGCTTAAAATAAGCATTTGAAATGGAGTTTCAATTAAAAATATGTAGTATTCTGTTTCTCTATCATTCAGTAAATGCAAAACACTTTTATATGTGATCTCTCTTCAAGATCTAAACAATACAGTGAGAAGTTAAGGTAAATATAAAAAAAAATATTTTTTCCCCCAAGAAAAGAAACTCAGTCCAGGTGATTGAAAGAGTTGACAAAGTTCACAGTGCTAGTAGGGCAGAGTCAACTAAAGTCGATCTTAACATGCTCCAAATGCAATGCTCTTTTTTGTATATAACTCTCCAATTTAAGGGCAAGTATGATGTCATGCACTCTGAGATTTTAAGGAATAGTAATAATGATAAGAATAATATCTAAGATGTTTCCCTTAACTCTCTACCCCAACTCTTCAGGCACATGCTTGTGCCTGTGTGTGTGTGTGTGTGTGTGTGTGTATGTATGTATGTATGTATGTGTGTGTGTGCGTGCATGCACACCATTATGAAACGTAAGATTGATTATTGATTATTTACTACACAGTAATTTCCTTGGGGGAGGACAAAAAGCTGACTAAAATACTGTAACGATATATCATAAAAGTAATCAAGAAAACTGTATGTGACAAGTAAATAGTAATAGAGAAATTTGAGCAGAGAGATGATTAACTCTGATTACTTACAGCTATGAATGAATCAATAAATTTAGCTTCACATATGCCTAAAAATTAATTAATCAAATATCTCAAGTCACATGGCAAGACATCTAATTCTAGGTATTAAAAGAAACTATTTGTTGGAAGGCCAGGTTTCTATGGCAAGGTTCTAAAATATTCCATAGATATCTCCTTTTCCCTGTAAGGTAAGTTTAAGGACAAACATTGTATTTGATTCTTTATGTTTATTCATCTGCTAATACATCAAAGAATAATGGAAAATCTAACAGTAAAAGTATGATAGCAACACAAACAGTTTTGAATTCAGTACTCTACTAACAAAAAGGTACTTATAGTTAGCTCTTTAAATCGCTAGAACTTTCTGGAAAAGGACCTCAGTTTTCTATGTGGTTCACAACGAGAAAGTAGTAAAATTTATGTTTGCTGACAAATATATTAAATTTAAGAATTCTAAAAATTATATTGGGTTTTATACATAAAATTTTCTTACTAATATATACTATTTACTCAGACTAATGTAATTCTAATTGAATATTTTATGGAAATATAATTTAACTTATATATTAAAATACGCATACTTCATAAAAGAGATTCTTATAAGTTTATGTTAAATGATTTGGTGTCTTCATTGTGTAATGTGCCAAGATTTTATGAATAGAATAAATACAATGCCTCATATTGCTATTTTACCATAAAATTTAAAGATTCCCTATAAATTTCTTAATATTTTCAGCTTAAATTAGCTATTGTAATTCTAGAATCAGATTCTAAAATCTATAACTTCTCTAGGATAATATTCTGGTAAATAATTTCAATTGTATCTACATGAATATACTCTATAGATTGTTTCTATTAAAATTTTATTATATGTTACAGAAGATAAGGTGATCTTGATAAATGAATTGCAAATTTCAGATTGGAGCCAAATCGCAGATCTTAAATACAAGATGAGAACATTTCAATTCCTTTCACTAAGTGATGAGAAGTTTGGAGTAGAGGATGACACTATCAGAACATGACTATAGAAAGATGCTTCTGATACCAATTGATTGGATAGGATGAAGAGAAGACAGCTTGGAACCAGTGAAATCACTTGTGAACTCATTTTAATAGTTAAAATGGAAGACAACAAAGATGTATGTTTACTTCAATAAAATGTTTTTAAATAAAAAGATAAGTGCTTTAATTAAAATGGTGTCACTGGTAATGGAAAGATATGAGATCTTTTGGAGTTGGAATCAAAAGAACTTGGACTTAGGTAGATATGAAGGTAATGGAGAAGAATTTTTATCATAAGTAGTCATTACTACTTTTAGTATTTCTTTAATAATATCAGAAACCTATTAAGTTTACAATTAAATTTTTATAAGTAAAATAAAAAACAACTTAACAAAAGTTAAACATATATGTAGGCATCCCAAATTAACTTTCTATTTTCATACAGATGAATATATCTTGGCTGTATGACTGTTGTGTCTTTGGTCTTCTACATGTAAATAATTCTCTTAACTTTTAAGGCTTGAATTAAGAACTGTAATGTTATCTCATATTTAATTCAAGGATGCTTTTTAATTCAATGCTATTCTCAGAAATTTATATTATCACTTATTTTATTCAAAAGCAACTTTAAAAATAATTTAGAAATAAAAACTTTTTAGGAAACCAAGATTAAATTAAATCTCATTGGTTTACTTATAAATATTTAATAGTTTTACAGGAATCCATCATGCCAACTATCAGTGGCGAAGAAACTCTCTTTAGAGAACATAGATGATAGATGGCCATAGTTTGAGTTCAGATAATTATTTGCTTAATGTTACTTGCTTAAACCACGATTGTAGAAAAATATTTGAATATGTTTGCTACTTCACCAGCTGAAAATAGATCTACTTAAAAATATACATTGGAATGCTTAACCTCTACTTCTTATCCTCAAGAATGCTTATTTTAATTAATTTTTCATTAAAATGATAATTTGTTGTTATTTGATCATAATTTTAATATCTTTCAATTGATTTACCAAATTTTTACAGAATTTGTTCTATCAATGTCATTTTTGTTCAATTTATGAAATTTTAACCTATGATATAGTTTTGGAGCAATATTTATAACAGTTATAGTATCCAAATATCATTTCCTCTTTTTGTTGTCAAAATCAGCAAGGTAACATTTCAAAATAATTAGACTCCTCTGTTAAATATTGAAAGCTATCAAAACATTTTAAAAGTTGCTATGTAGTAGATCTTATACCTTATGGTTGTTTTCTCAACTGTCAATTCACATACTACCTGTCAAGTACTGTATTCCAAGCACCTGTCATAGTACCTGCTATAAAACAGATCCCTAATACATATTTTAGTTGTTTTTTAAAGACTTATAATAATCCAAGTAACTTTCAATCCAAAGGAATTTATAACGTCAGACAAAAAATTTGCTCTATTCTTTCCGTGTGGTAGATTTATCTTTAGAAATTTACCAAACAATCGATAGAGACATAAAAATTGTAAAGTCTCATAAATATCTTGTGGTTATTTTGAGAATGTTGATTTTAATCAATGACAATTACTAAATGATTTAATTGGAAGGCTTAAAAATCTTGTTACATTGCTAAATAAAATAATTCCAAAAGCATATTGCATTTTCTAAATCATTTGGCACATTAATTAGTCATGGTGTGAGATTGTTCACAGAACTGGAACAGATATAACTACCAAAAAATTTGTGATTCACAAATCACTCTATATTAAGCATAGCCATTTCTTTAAAATTACTGATTTAGAACACTTAATTTTTATTATTTTATTAGTGGTTTATCTGTTTCTATTTTCTTGATAGGTTAATAAGTGTTATAAATATAGTGGTTAAATTTATAAAAATCTAAAGTCTGTAAAATCGCTTTCCAATCATAATACTATAATTTCTTAATTTATTTTTACTTGTTCCATCATACTTAAATATAACACAATAAATAAAAATGACACAGATTTTGTAAAAAATATTTAAAGTAATTCAGCACAAAAGAAGTGAGTTAATAGCAGATTTTTCTAACAGAAATGTTGTATAGCATTAAAATTTCATAAATTGGAATAAATATTAGGAAATACATGATGAAATCTGTTCTTCTAATATAGTTTTATGTAATTTTTACTAAGTAGTGTTACCAGATAAACACATATTTATGTGTAATCAAGTATCCCAAAATATATTGCAAAACATGATTTTAATCTCTGCCTAGATAATACTATAAAATGTATGTGTAAATTATCTTTTTTGTTCTCATAATAAAAAAGAATCTAGAAGCTTGGAGCCATCAGCGATTTTAGCATTCTACTGGCAAATCATTAATCATCCAACCTATTAAGTGATATACACTGAGAATATAGAAACATGTAAGACAAAATCAGGAGACTCCATAGATAAGTGTAACTAACACTGAGCTTGATGCAAATTGAATGTTTTTGCTTTCCTCTTTTTTCATGAATATTTATTTTACAGACTGTAGTTTATATTTGAATAAGTAGCCTTATATTTTGAGTAGGGCTGAAAATGCTGTTCATTAGTAATGGAGGACAATACATACAACTCCTACTTAGACTAAATCTTTCTTTTAGCCAGAGAACACACAGCGGTATGTTTTACCCATTCTTCACCAGGGATAGAAACAAAATGGAAAAAAGACCTAAAAATTAATGGTTCCTATAATGAATTATTCAGAATCCAATTTATCTCCAGAGGCTAGTTTGGTTAAGATCAGAATATTTAGAACTGAATAGGTAATTTTCATTCAACACCTTTGTGATAGGCAGAATTCTAAAATGTCATTCTCTCAAGATATACATCCTAATCTCTAGGACACTGAATATGACCAGATGTCTGTGATTATGTTAAATTAAGTGGTGAGAGAAACTTTACTGATGCAATTAACATTACTAACCAGTTGACTTAGAGTTCATCAGAAAGGAGATTATCTGGGTGTGCCTGATCTAATTAATAAGCTCTTTAAAAGAAGAGAACTTTCCCTAACTGATACCAGAAGAAGATATCATAGAGATCTAAAATGTGAGAGGGATTAAACACGTGGAAGATATCTCCATTGCAGATATTACCTTCGACTGAAGACCTGAGTGGCCTCTAGAAACTAAGAGTGGTCCCTAGCTGGAAGTCTGTGAGAAAATGAGCCTCAATCCAGTAACTAAAATTTTCCAACAACCTAAATAAGCCTGAAAGCAAATTCTTCCCCAGAAATTTCCAATAAAAGCCAGCTTGACCAATATCTTGAATTTGGCCTTGTGAGGCCCTAGGCAAAGATCCCAGGCAGGCTTTTAACCTACGCAGTTGTGAGATAATAAATTAGTAGTTTTAAGCTATTAAGTTATTGGTAATATATTGCAAAATTACAAAAACGAATGAAGCATTTATTTTTTATAGATAAGGAAACTGAGTTCCAGAGAGGTCTACAAATATAAAATGATGTGCCTCTCTCTTTATTCTTCATATCCCACCCAGACTCTTGCATTGTATCCCTCTATATTGGCAACTGTCTGTGAATCCCACAAAACAAAAATATCTAATTATTTTTAAGTAGTAAAATATTCATAAAAATCCAAAAGATGGCAAAGAAACAATGCATGAATTATTGAGTTCTCAAATATACTAATGTAGGAATTATTATCATATACCTTTATACTTCACTTAATTGAAACAACTTTTCTATTAGCTTTGTCAGTAATAACCAGATTAGGCTCCCAATTTTAATAGATTCAGAGCCTCTGAGTATCTATAATAGCTTTTATACATGTATATTGGATTAATTACTTTAAAAAATTCTAGAGATAAGCTTAATTACTGTGACTTAGCTAGTTTCATTGTTTCGTATTGAATAAATGTGCAAAAGTCCCTATGTGTTTGCAAATTTAAAAAATATAAAATCAAATATCTTTCTGTGGACCTAAATGAGCTATAAAAATACATCATATCAAATTAATGAAGTTTCAGTTACCATGCTAAGGAAGAGAAACTGCTGATGTGACTCTAGAATCTGTCATTTGCTTGAGTTAGCAAGTATTTCTTTTAGTTTTTCAGGCATAATAAAAATATCAAACTATGGCTACATTTGAATTCTACAGCTAAATAAAATAAAAAATTTACATAAACTTTCAAGATGTGTCCAAATACCAGACTATTAGGTACTGTGTGTGCGCGCGCGCGTGTGTGTGTGTGCATGTGTGTGTGTGTGTGTTTCTAGCATTATGTATGATTCTGGGCATTACCACTGGTAAAATAGAGGTGAACTAAGTGATATGAATAAAAGAGGTTAGTGTCTTCAAAAAGAAGTCACAGATTAGCAGTCAGGAGATTTAACTAGTCTCTCATGAATCTTGTTTTCCAGTCTGTTTTCTCTTACATGATCTATAGTTCCCCTTCCACTTTATGGATACATTTTGCAGGTGGGCCTAATAAGCTGACTGTGCTTATATGTATACAATTTTTTTCTTTAAGTTATAAGTCCTATTCATCTTCTGTAATTATAACATTTATAATAATTATAACATTATAACACTCAAGATTGTAAGAAGAATGCACCCTGTAATGTTTAACCAGTTGAACTTGAGCTCGAACTATCTATCTTTCTTTTGATACTATACAACTTTGACACAAATTGTTTTATTGCATTCAAATTGTTCAGGCTCTCATTTCTTCTTTAAGATCTTGAATTTCATGGACCAGGACACAGAGGGGCTTGATTTTTGTGGCAATAAATATTTTTAATAAAATGCTTTCTACTGTTTTGTGTATTTTGGTGCTTGCTACACATGAACATACTGGTAAACTTTGTGTCAAGTGTACTAATTATAGTAACTGAGGATACTTATTTATGACACCCACTTTTTGAGTCAAGTATGAGCACTAAAACTAATTTTCTATATGTCAGCTTCAGTTTACTGGAACTGGAACCACAATGAGACAAAAAGTCTTCTTTATCAGAGTACTTGCATGACCTTGAGAGTGAAATCCTCTAAATTTTGTGCCATGGGTGCCTCACTCCCCTTAACCTAGTCTTGGGCTTATAATGTACATTAACTGATTTTTATATTATTTAATTTGGCATCACTTTTTCTGCACAGATGCTATGTTGAATGACAACTGCAGATTATAAAACTGCCATGTATGCATGTGTTTTTAATATTTGAGATAAAGAACAAAGATACAATCTTTACTTTTTATTAAATTTATTTGGGTGACATTGGTTAATAAAATTATATAGGTTTCAAGTGTACAATTCAATAATACATCACATGTAAAAAATGCAATGTCTTATACAAAGTGTATCTGAAGATACCAATAAAAATATTCACCAAACAGTTTCAAATGATGGAACATTAGATTTTCGACATAAAAAATAGGGCAATAGATATATTCTTGGACCTGAGAAGTAGATTTAACCTAATTATTGAAATGACTATGAATATGTATTAGCAATAAAAAAAAGGAATCTAACAGTTACCAGATTGGATTAACTTTATAGTACCTTTGGTATTTTGTGATTTTACTTCCAAATAAATATCCTTAAAGGTTATAAACTTATAATAAACTGTGTTTGAAATTCAGATAATGAACTTTTATTAATTTAAAATTTCTGAAGCAAAATCATATAACTTCAATGTCTTACAAAATAAGCTAGCTTTGGTTCTGTTTGTTTGTTTGTTTGTTTGTTTGTTTAGGTGAGGCAACCCTTAGTTAACCTCACAGATTGCAAGGACCTTGTCAGCTCACAATCCCTTATTTTTTTTTTTAAATTTTTTATGCCTACAGCCCCTGGTCTTCCTAAGTGGTCTCTCATCCGAGTATTAACCAGGCCCGACCCTTCTTAGCTTCTGAGATCAGATGGGTTTGGGCTTGTTCAGGGTAGCATGGCTGTAGACTGGTTCTGTTTTTCAATTCCCTAAAATAAGTTGTAAATTAGTGATAGTTGCATTTGGCCAATATTGAATTATTTTGATACGGTTTTATGAATTTTATCTCACAATGATGTATGATATATAAACAAAGCTAGCCACACACTTTATACGTCATTAACTGAACCAAGTAATTATAATTTAAAGAGTACGGTGAGAGTGACATTTTAAATAAAGGTCAGATACTTCCAAAGAAATGTACATTTGACACTACTGAATATTGCAAACTAGACAATGATACTGGTAAATGTGGTCCTATATAAAAATCCAATCTCTCTCTTCTTTGATGCTTTTCTACTCTTTAAGGTCATCATATAAAGTTCTCTGTGAGGTTTGCAAATGCCAATATTGGGATGTAACTTGTGTTAGGAAGTCAAATAGTGTATATTTAAAGCTTGTGAAAATGGTCTTTTTTATTTTGTGAATATGTGTATGAAGAGTTAAGAACTTGCTTGAATCTGTGGGTGAATATTTCTACACAAGGCAACCAGAGCTTTCCTATAGTAACATTCCACTGTATATGCAAATCACCAACCTCAACTAGCAAGGTGTTAGTTTGTCCTTTAAAAGAAATGCATATCATAGTTCAGTATTAGTGTCAACTTTTTCCAACTTTTAATTTGGTCTCTTCTCACCATAGATAGACTTTACTGAGAACAAATAAAGCTCAACAAGGAAAACATAAGTGTTGTTATTTTTATTGCTTCACATAAAATGAAACCTTATCATAGTGTTATCCAAAGAGAAACCAGAGATATAAAAGCCAATGTGCTTATCATTTGTCCTTTCAGATTAATTAAAACACTTTGTTTCACTGATGAATGCTGTGAAAAAGTTTATTCCAGGGGAGATACTTTAATGAAACTGACTTAAATGGCTGGGAACTATTGAGCCATAACTCTACAAGCTGATAACAGAAAGTGTTATAAAACAGGCATTGCAGAAGAGTAAAATTATTTTAGAAATGACAATGTAATCATATAACATGCCATCTTTACAGACAAATCAGGAAATGGATGTGACATGCCAGTTTCCAAGGTCTCTCTTAAATTAAAGTTTCAACTATTTATTAGGCAGCATCAGTTTAGATTCAGAATCTAGTGAGGCATTAAAAAGATTGCTAAATTCAATTTTTTTTCACCTGGATTTCTCTCCTTTGAAGTTAGCAAGCCATAATAAATGTCTACACCTCTTTCCTTATGTCAGTGAGACTTTTTTTTTTTTAAAACCAGCAAAACACTGCCAGAACTTTAAGGGAATTCTTTCAACATATGACATGCCATATATATTTTTAATGCATTTCCCTTTGGGTGCACTGAATTTCTTATGACTGTGAATGTTTAAAAGGTGGGACACATTAACAATGTATGATCTACCAAATGTGGTAGAAGTAGATGATCAGAAATGAGAGGTCAATATTTTCACAAAGTAGCTGTGAATGGTAGCATCTATTTGTTCAAAATAGTTTTATATGTTTTTAAATATGCCATTTTAAACTTATTTTTTCAACAAGAAGTATTTTAGCTAACTGAGAGCAATCAAATTTCTACTTAGCTTTAACTTGGATACAAATTTGGGAGCAAATGATTTGGAATAGCTTGTTTAAAATTGGCCTGTGTAAAACCGCTTCTTCTAAAAGGAATGAATGGCTTTATAATGCTCTTTTTTCCACCTTATTTTGATTGTTTTGTACACTTTATTTTATTATTTAATATTTTTAAAATATTTATTTTTTAATTGAAGAAATAATTTAAATTTTATTCCCCTGTCTACCATCCCTCTCCCCCCACCCCCTACCCTCAGGTAACCACTAGCTCATTGTCCACGTCCATGAGTCTCTATTTCTTCGTCCTGTTTATTTGTTGCATTTAGGTTTATATCCCACATATAAGTGAAATCATATGATTTTTAACTTTTTATGTCTGGTTTATTTCACTTAGTATGATTATTTCAAGGTCCATCCATGTTGTCGCAAATGGTAGTATTTCATCTCTTATGGTTGAGTAATATTCCATTGTATATATGTACCATTGCTTCTTTAGCTAATCATCTGTTGTAGGACACTTTGATTACTTCCATGTCCTGGTCACTGTGAATAATGCTGCTATGAACATCGGTGTGCAAATATCTTTTCAGATATGGGTTTTCAAGTCTTTGCGGTAAATACCCAGCAGAGAGATTGCTGGATCATATGGTAGATCAATTCTAAGTTTTTCGAGAAACTTACAAACTGTTTTCCATAGTGGCTGTACCAATTTGCAGTCCCACCAGCAGTGTATGAGGGTTCCTATTTCTCCATACCCTCTCTAGTATTTGTTATTACTTGTCCTGTTGATAATAGCTATTGTAACAGGTGTGAGATGGTATCTCATTGTGGTTTTGTTTTGCATTTTCCTAATAGCTAACGATGTTGAGCATCTTTTCGTATATTTGTTGGCCATTTGTATGTCTTCTAGGGAGAAGTGTCTGTTCAGGTCCTCTGCCCATTTTTTGACTGGATCATTTGTTTTTTGTTGTTGTTGAGTTATATAAGTTCTTTGAATAGTTTGGATATTAGGCTCTTATTGGAAGTGTTGCTTGCAAATATATTTTTCCATTCAGATGGTTATTTCTTTACCTTGTTGATGATTTCTTTTGCTGAGAAGAAGCTTTTTAGTTTGATATGGTCCCATTCATTTATTTTTGCTTATACTTCCCTTGCCTTGGAGGTCAAATTCATAAAATCCTCTTTAAGTCCAAGGTCCTTGAGTTTAGTTCCTATGTTTTCTTCTATGCATTTTATTGTTTCAGATTTTATATCAGGTCCTTACTCCACTTCCAGTTAACTTTGGTGAGTGGTGATAGACAACAGTCTAGTTTCATTCTTTTGCATGTGACTTTCCAGTTTTCCCAGCATCATTTATTGAAGAAGATTTCCTTTCTCCACTGTATGTTTTTGGCTTTTTTTGTTGAAAATTTTTTGCCCATATAAATATAGGTTTACTTCTGTACTCTTGACTCTGTTCCACTGGTCCATGTGTCTTTTTTTCTGCCAGTACCATGCCATTTTGATTACTGTCACTTTGTAGTATAATTTGAAGTTGGGCAGAGTTTTTATTTCTCAGGATGGCTTTGGCAATTCAGGGTTTTTTGTGCTTCCATATGAATCTGATGATTTTTTGTTCTATTTCTTTAAAAAATGCTGATGAGATTTTGATGGGGATTGCATTAAATCTGTATAATGCTTTAGGTAATATGGTCATTTTAACTATGTTGATTCTTCCAATCCAAGAACACAAAATATCTTTCCATTTTTTTGTATCTTCTTCAGTTTCTTTTAATAGTGTCTTGTAGTTTACATTATATAGGTCTTTCACGTTTTGTTAACTTTATTCTTAGTTATTTAATTCTTCTTATTGCAATTGCAGAAGGAATTATTTTTTCCACTTCTTTTTCTGACACTTGGTTATTAGAGTATTGGAACACTATGGATTTTTGAACATTGATTTTGTATTCAGAAACTTTACTGCATTTGCTTATTGTTTCTACTAGTGTTTTGTGGAGTCTTTAGGGTTTTTTATATAAAGAATCATGTCATCTCCAAATAGTGAGAGTTTGACTTCTTCGTTTCCTATTTGGATGCCTTTTATATCTTTCTCTTGCCTGATTGCACTTGATCCATTGTACACTTTATTTTAGAATTACATAACCATATGTGATTTTTTGAAAAACTGGTGAAGAAATAATTAAAGAGGATAAAGTTGTCTTATACATCAGCATTACATTAGATATTTAAAATATAAATTGAAAAAACATCAGTAGTAGCTAAGACCATGGCAGCTTGAAAACCTGTATATGGCTTTTACGATAAATTTTGGTTAAGGTGTGTATGTTTATTGAGGGTAGTGTGTACTTGTTTATGCGTGTATGTACCTATGGTTGCTCTTTGAAGAAGTAATAAAAATATGGAAATTCAGAACCAACTCAGCCAATAAAAAGTACCAGATTCAACTTACCTCTATCTAGAAATCAGCTATTTATAGAACCACGAAAATCAGTTTAATACTTCCTGATGTTTGGTAGCACATGTGATTTTTATACTTCTACTCACTATACTATTTTATTTAAAGGTAGAATTACACACTATACATTGTATGCTTGTTATTGAGTTAGCAGAGATATGTGAAGTTTATTTCTTAAGGAAAAAATTGTGTCATTAGCACATTAATATTTAAAATGCTTTTCTAGCAAAATTATTCTTGATCTTTCTCAAGGAGACTGATCCTTCTTAGAAAAAAAGAATAATAAAAGGCAGTGTTCATATTTGTTTCAAAAGTAGTTTTGTGTTTGATTTTAAATATGGATTTCATATACATTTCTATGATTCTAACCAATGACATGCTTCTTCATTGACTTGATGAGTATTTATGACTACATAAAACAAACAAATAAGCAAACAAACAAATAAACATTTCCTGAGTTCCTACGTGCTATGAAAACTGAGCTAGTTACCAGGGATACAAAACTAATAAAGACATTGTACCTGCCTTTGAAAAGCTCAGTCAAGTGGGTAAGCTTATTAATGAGCAATGTTTCAAATATGTGAATGAGGATTAATCTAATGGATGTATGTTTGTGCTCAGTAATTATCATTTCTGTTTTGACATTAAGATCACCTGTTAAGCTGATAAAAAATAAAGATAGCTAGGCTTCAAATAAGACCTATTCTATCGGAATCTATGGGAGAGATTCTGACCTCTACAGGCAATTTTAATGTACAGCCAGTGTTGTGAATCACTAGTCTAGACAGTGATCAAATAAAAGGTCACTTTTATTAAAATGGGTCAATGATGACTCAGCTTGTTTGTCCCATTCTAACAGAGGGAAAGGGTGAAGTCCACTTTAAGTAAAAACATATTGGGGAAATGCAGAAGAATCTTTAACACATAATTGTTATTATATAGTTTAACTGCCCAGGCCGAACACATAAAATAAATATTTTCACATGCTGAATTTCATTATAATAAGATTTAAAGTTATCGCTACATATTTGTAGTAATTAATGTCAACTTTTAGAGCTATTTTTAATCTGAAAATGTTTTCTTTATTCCAATATTAAGTATATGGGTTAATTGCATTATACTTTTTTCTAGTCTTGAATATACTAGTCTTTATTTTAAATACAGTTGAACAATTTAAACATATTGTGTGTGCAATGAAAACTACATCCTGAATTATACTTATTTTATATCAATGCTCTGAAGCATTAGCATGGAGTTATAAAAATGACAAGTGACTAGTTACATGTATAATGATTAAGAACTAATGAGTTGTATACATGCTTAATTTATATAGAAATCACACAAAAAATGCATGATAAAGTAGGCAGACATTTTTACTTTTTAAAATTTGTACCATGGCACAGTTAAATACACAGAAAAGGCATGATTAAGTTTATATTTTTTGGAATAAAAGTTCAAATGCTGAGAAAATTAGTTGCTGTTTTTTTTTTTTTTTTACCATTAAGTAAAAATTTGCAAAATTGATACAAAGGGAAAAAATCATAAAAAATATTATTCTATCTTAAAAACATATTAATTATATATTGTTTTTCCAATCAGTCGTGAGAGTGTTATAGAACAAAAATCTGTAAATTTAAACTTTGTAAACTGTGCTTCTTTATAAAAATTATTTCATCTACAAATAGGAGCTATTATATAAAAAACAAAAAATATTCAATAATGATATGTTATATGTTAGAACAATTGATAACTGATAGGATGATACATAAAGAGGTTTTAAAATTCAGTCACTTTTAAACATTTTTCTTATTTATGCATACAATACATTTTTGGAAGTGTAATTACCTACAGACTTTCAGTACACATTACCAAAGCTTGCTTTTATAAGCTGTTCCTTTACATAATACCACAAGTTTCTCCTGAAGTTCATCAGTAGAAGGTTACTATTAATAATAAATATCAATAGTGCTGTATTTTCTTCTCAATATTTATTATTTTCTCATATTATTATTTGAGTGAAATGTCTAAAACAATTTTAAACAGATAGTGACCTAAGATTATTACTGATTTTAATGGAATCTCCTCCAGTGTTTCTCTGTGAGTTATAAAGTTGGTCATTGGGTTCATACACAAAGAGATTTATGTTCAGTAAGGTTTGTTATAGCATTGTTTATAATAGCATAAAATTGAAATATATAACAATATTAGACAACTAAATGTATTATGAAATATCTATAAATACAATATTATATAGCCACCAAAAATTTTGTTTTAGAAGAATACCTAAAAAATAGCAAAATGATAATTCTTATTTTTAAAAATCAAACAAAAACCCCATAAGAGTACATATATAGAAATAAATATTGGAAAAATATGCAGTAAAATAACAAAATTTGTTATCATTGACTTGGTGGAATTGTAAGTAATTTTTATTTTTATTATTTTATTTATCTATTCGTTTGTATATTTCAAACTTTCTACAATTAATGAATGCTATCTTATAGTCAGAAAAGAGTCAATTACCAACAAGTGCCAGTTATTTGGGGGAAACACTGTCTAAACTGTATGACAGTTGAAGAACTCTTTGCTCACTAATTAAACAATCATAGTTGAATCATTTCCATTAAACTATAGAGTGAATAAATATAAACACATATATTTATATGTACTGTTGACTTTAACTTTAAAATATATTTCCATCACTGTACTAAATATGTTTATTTTTGATACAACAGCTTTCATACATGCCATAGTCTTCTCAAAATATTTAACCATCGAGAATTCAAGATGAAATAGAAGGTAGAGACATTCCATGCCTCCACTATCAACCACAACAAAATTATAACAGAACTACAGAGTAACCAGTACACAAAGTCACCAGAGGTCTGATTGAACAAAAGCCCTACATGTAGGTCACCTCAAATAACAGGTTACCTCTAAACGGTAGGAAGAGTGGAGATGCAAAATGGCTAGGTCCTACAATTGCATGTGGCAATCAAGAATCAGGAGGACTATCTTGGCTGTAGAGCCTCCTCTCCCACTTGAGGAGCAAGGAGACCTGAATGCACACTGGGCTCCCCAGTCCAAGATTCCAGTGTCAAGAAGAGAAATCCCCATAACCTCTGGCTATGAAAACCAGCAGACATTGCAGCTGAGTGACAATGGGCTGTAAGAAGTGGGTACTTTCCTCATAAAGAGCTCACAACCAACCTTACTTGATGATGGACTCACTTGCTCTGAGTTCCAGCACTGAGACAGCTGCTCTGGGGACACTAAGGACATATGGGGAGGTGCTGAGGTGTTGGAGTTCAGGGTGAGGGCTGGAGGGGCAGTTGGCTCCTGAGCAGGGTGCAGGCAGAAGCCCTTATTGCTTTATTGAGCCCTCCCTTCTCCCAGCCTGCAAACGCAAGTGCCATCAACTTGGATGACACAGATCGCTACATCCAGGGGATTCTCTGAGGCTCTGCCTCTCCCAACTTGTGAGCCCACTCAAGGTGTTTCCAGTGATTTATTCCATACAAACAAGCTGTCTTGCCTCCTGATGAGAACTTTCATAAAATCTCTCGAAGACTCACAAACCCAAAGAGGCAGCATCTGGCCTTGGCATGCCCTGTACCACTTACTGAGCAGTCCCAAGCCCCGCACCAAGTTTCTGACTTGGCCTCTTGAAGCACCTATAAGCCCAGTACAGGTGGCAGCCATATGTGGATTACTTGGTGACTCAACCTAGGTGGCCCTGGCGGTACGCAGGATGTGGCTGACTTGGTCTGCAGCTGGACCCCTCACCGGTCTATACCTCATAGCACACATACTACATAAAGCTACTCAACTAAGACAGGGAGATTTAGGAGCCCTACCTAATACATAGAAACAGACAAATGGAGGCAATCAAAATGGGGAGAAAAAGAGCATATCTCACATAAAAGAACAGAACAAAGCTCTAGAAAAATGATCCACCAAAATGGAGACAAGCAATCTACCAGATGCAGAGTTAAAAACATTGGTTATAAGGCTACTAAAGGAACTTAGGGGAAGAATAGATGAACTCAGTGAGAACTTTAACAAAGAGATAAAAACAAAAATGGAGATGAAAAACACAACAAGGAACCAGTCAGAAATGAAGAATACAATATCTAAGATGAAGAATATATTAGAGAGAACCAATAGAGTGAATGAAACAGAGGATCAGACCAGCAACATAGGAGATATGCTAGCAGAGGACACCCAATCAGAGCAGCAACAAGAAAAAGGAATCCAAAATAAATTAAGCTAGTTAAAGAAGACTCTGGGCCAACATCAGGTGCAACAACATTCGTATCATAGAGATACCAGAAGGCAAAGAGAGAGAGCAAGGAATTGAAAATCTTTTTGAAGAAATAATGACAGAAAGCTTCTCTAACCTGGTGAGGGAAATACACATACAACCCAATGAAGTTCAGGGAGTCCCAAGAAAAATGAACCAAAAGAGGTCCACAATAAGACACAACATAATCAAAATGCCAGAAGTTAAATTCAAAGAGAGAATATTAAAAGCGGCAAGAGATAAGCAATTAGTTACATACAAAGAAACACCCATAAGACTGTCAGCTGATTTCTCAAAAGAAACTTTACAGGCAAGAAGAGCTTGGCACAACATGTTCAAAGTGATAAAAACCCAGGATCTACAATCAAGATTATTTCCCAGCAAAGTTATAATTTAGAATCAAAAGACAGATAAAGAGATTCCCAGACAAGAAAAAGCTAAAGGAGTTCATCACCACCAAGCCAGTATTACAGGAAATGTTGGAGGGATTTCTTTAAGAAGAAAAAAAAAAAATATGTACCAAAAGTCAAAATAAATATGGCAATAACTACACACCTATTAATTAGTACTTCAAATGAAAAAGAATTAAATGCTCCAATTAAAATAGGGTGGTTGAATTGATAAGAAAACAAGACCTTTACATATGCTGCCTACAAGAGATTCACTTCAGATTAAAAGACACACAGAGACTAAAAGTAATGAAATGGAAAAATATATTGCATGATGGACCTAGAAGGTAGTGCACTGAGTGGAGTAAGTCAGATAGAGGAAGACAAATGCCATATGACTGCATGTATATGTGAAATCTAAAGAACAAAATAAACAAATAAAAAAGCAAAAACAAACTCATAGATACAGAAAACATTTTGAGGGTTACCAGATGTGAGCTCTTATAAGATGGTAAGTGGATTTCTCAACAGAAACTTTGCAAGCCAGAAGAGATTGGCTCAAAATATTCAGAAGGATGAAAAGCAAGGACCTACAACCAAAATTACTCTACCCAGCAAAGCTATCATTTAGAATCAGAGGACAGATAAAGAACTTCCCAGACAAGAAAAAATTAAAAGAGTTCATCAGCACCAAGCCAGTATTACAGGAAATGTTGGAGAAACTTCTTTAAGAAGAAAAAAAAGATTTTAAAATATGAATACTAAAATGGTAATAACTACATATTTATTAATAATAACTTTAAATATAAATGGTTTAAATGTTCCAATCATATGATAGGGTGGCTTAATGTTTAAGAAAATAAGAACCTTACATATGCTGCCTGCAAAGACTCACTTCAGATCGAAAGACATACAGACTGAAGATGAGGGGATGGAAAAAGATATTTCATTAAAATAGAAACAAACAAACAAAAGCTGGGGTAGCAATACTTATACCAAACACAACAGACTTCAAAACAAAGGCTGTGACAAGAAACAAAGGAAAACTCAGTAATCCCACTTCTGGGTATTTATCTGGAAAAAAAAAAACATTACTTTAAAGAGACATGTGAATCCACATGTTCATTGCAGCATTATTTACAGGAGCCAAGATATAGAGGCCACCTGGTTGTCCATCAATGGATAAACGGATAAAGAAGAGGTGGTACATATATACAATGGAATATTACTCAGCCATAAGAAAAATAAAGTTTTGACATCTGCAAAAACTTGGATGAATCTAGAGAATATTGTACTGAGTGGTGTAAGTCAGACAGAGAAAAACAAAAGCCATTTGATTTTATTTACATGTGGAATATAAGGAACAAAATAAATGGACAAATAAAACAGAGACAAATTTATAGATGCAGAGAACATTTTGATGGTTGCCAGTTGGGAGGGAAGTTGAAGGAGTAGTTACAAAATAGTCATGGGGTTGTGAACTCTAGCATAAAGAATATAGGCAATAATATTGTAATAACTATGTATGGTGTCACATGGGTACTAGATTTATTGGAGTGATCACTTTGTAAGATTTAAAATGTCTAATCACCATATTGTACATCTGCAACTAATATAATTGTAATTGAAAAATTAACAAAAAATATTTTAAAAACTAAATAAATTAACAAATAACAAGAATTGGTGAAAGTTGTAGAGAAAAGAGAACCCTCGTACAGTGTCAGTAGTATTGCAAATTAGTGCAACCACTATGGAAAACAATTTTTTGGATGTTACTCCAAAAAATTAAAAATAGAACTACTGTATGACCCAGCAATTCCACTTCTGGGTGGAATATCTGAAGAAATTCAAAGCACTAATTCAAAAAGATATGTGCACTCCTATGTTCAATGCAACATTATTTATAATAACCAATATATGGAAGTGACATAAGTGCCCATCAACAAATGTTTGCATAAAGAAGTGGTACATATATGCAATGAAATATCACTCAGCTACAAAAATGAAATATTCCCATTTGCAACAAGAGGGATGGACATGAAAGGTATTCTGGTAAGTGAAACATGTAATGTTTCAAAATATATTTTAGATTTCACAAAATGTATGTGGAATCTAAAAAGCAAAATTAATGAGCAAACAAATTATAAACAGACTCATAGATGCAGGGATCAAGTTGATGTTGCCAGATGGGAGGAGGGTTTAGTAGCAGGGTGAAAAAGGTGACAAGATTAAGAAGTACAAATTTATAGTTACAAAATATTCATGGGTATGTAAAATAAAGCATAGGGAACATAGCCCATAATATTGTAATAACTATAGATAGTACCAGCTGAGTACTAAACTAGTCACGGTGGTGCAGGGGGCACTTTGTAAATTATATAAATGTCTCACAACTATGTACACCTGAATCTTTTATAAAATAATATTGAACTGTGATTGAAAAATTAAAAAATGAGGAAAAAGGTGAAGGGGAATAAGAGGTTCGAACTTCCAGGTATAAAACAAGTTAGTCATGGGGATGTGGTATACAACATAGGGAATATAATCAATAATATTTTGATAGCGTTGTACTGTGTCAGATGTTTGCTGGACTTATCATCATGATCACTTCTTTAGATATATAAATATTGAATAACTATTGTGTACATCTGAAACTAATACAGTATTGTATGTTAGCTGTATTTTAATAAAAGTGTTAAAAAAGAAAACATTCTAAAAAGATTTAATGCAGACCTAATTGCTAAAGACCACAAAATCAGGGTTAGAACCCATGCCATGTGATTCAGAAGGTTATCTCCTTCCTGCTGTCCCAGTATGCCTAGCACAGAGTATGCACACAAGAACAGTCTTCTACTCTCTTCTTTTCTGATAGCTCTACCATTTCTAAAATGACCCTTATGTGCCACTGAAATATGTTTCAGCTTTCTTAATTGTCATACAAAAACCATGGTTTTATTGAATTTGATTCCATATGCTTATAAACTATTCCAAAAAATACTTGATATAATTTGGTTCATGAATTGGAAATTGCATTTCAGAAATACAGGAGTTTCCGAGTCCCCCCATATAATCACAAATGACTGTTTGGGGCACTTTCATAAAATATGAATACAAAATTTGTAATCAAGAATCCATCATTTTCAGTATCTTGTGGGGGAGGAAACTTGATTGCAGAGCAGTTTAAAGGCTTTTTAAGTTACGTAGTATTGATAACAATTATCATTAATGTGGAGCTCTCTCTTTTTAATTACCTTTTGAAAAATCATCTCATTTGGGATTCTGAAAAACCCATTCTCTCCATTTTATACCTGAAAAAATTTAATCTCAGAGAGGATAAGTGATCTTCCAAGGTCACATTAGATTTATTAGATAACATAGCTAAACCTCAACCATGATCTGATTTCTACAACTGTTTTATTTTTGTTAGCCTTACTTTTTTTTTTTTTTACCAGTTTTAATACTATTCAACACCACTTCATACAGTTGTTATTCAGAACACAAAGTTATCACAGACTAAATAGATTTTGTATGAGTAGTAAGAATCCTGAACTGAAAGTCAGTAGATTAACACTCATCACCTGATCCTTTCAAAATCTAAGTGTATGATCCTGGGTAAATCACTCTCACATTCTCAGTCTTATCTTCTTCATCTGACAGTTTGTGACTCTAACGCTAAGTCAACCTTGTCAATAGTTTTCACAGTCATTAAAATGCAAAACTTTATTTCCAACAGCTATGTTTAAAAATTCACCCACTTGCTACTGAAAGGGTGTTAAAGTTAACATTATTGCATATAGCAATACTCCATACTTTTACTCAGGTTCCTGTAAAGAACACACAATTATAGGGTTCAGAAGTCAAGACTACTGTGTGAGTCAGCTTTAGTTAAGCAGTTAATAAAAACAGAATTGCCTAGACTCTTGATCTGAAACAGCTTTGGTGTGGGGGAAAAAACACTTAAATTGGGAAAACTCTGGAAGCTCTCTGAGGCCTTGTTTTTTTCTTTTATTTATAAAATGAGCATGATACCAATAATATGTCACTCATTGTATTATTCAGAAGATCAGATGAGTTTATCAATGAGGAACAGGATTTATATTTTATATTTATTGAATTATCTACTTTATTCCCGAAACCGGGCTATGCACATTTTTATACTTTATCTCATTGAATTCTCACAATTCTGTTAATTGCACATCTTGACAGCATCAGAAAGAGGAAGATCCTAAGGCTCAAAAAAGTTAAAAACCATATAGCTAAAACCTACAAATCTATATTTGGAAACCAAGTCTATCTGACTCTAATACCCAATCACATCCCACCACATCTTGCTTCCCAGTGTTCCTAGTATTATTCCTGGCACCTAGCAGGCACTCCTCTCCTTCATTTTTCTAATCTTTATTTTCAGAACTTAATATAGAACGGGCATCTGAGACATGTTCCCTAAGTGGTCCTAAGAATTTAATGCAGGTTCTTGAATAAGGGCTGAACCTCTCTCATTTGGAGGCAAATGCATTACATAATATTGGATGCTATTAAAAATTAATGTTCTTTATAAGAATATACTACATGTGAATGGCTTAAATTAGAAACCATAATTCAGAAACAAAATAATCCTTCAATTTTTCTTATTTAATCCAAAGTTATTAAGTCTAAACGACTAAAGTGGAAATTCATATTGTACTTGAATTAGTGATTTTTAAATACTTTTTAATAGATATCTGGTGGCCCATTCCATATTTGATACATATTTATGTTTATTACCAGTATGTTGCATCAGGTTAATTAGAAAATAATACCTATACTGAATATTTTAGAATGTTAACTTCTATGTAAATTGATGTACAAATTACATCTATATTTGGTGATACACATAAATACCATTCCCTTTCAAAGTCATCTTTTGGTTTACCAAACTGTAGGACATTAGAACTGTATTATGTTTCAAATATTGCAAAGGCAGAATGAAAAGAAGAGGAGACCTCTCAACATAAACATAATATCTGCAGAAAGTTCAATTGGATTAAATGCTTTTTGAACAGTAAATATTTTCAAAATTTGTTCCAGGGTTCATATATTGAGTGGAGGCAGATAAAAAAAGAGAGACTTCTTTGTCTATGCTATTTCCATTTTTCCATCTGACCTGTTGATAGCAAATTATGTCTCATGGCAAATATCTGCTAATAGTAGATTCCAGAATGAACATGGCTCTCATGAACCTTATGAAAATCTAATAACAAGAGTCATCTAAAAGATAATTCTCCTGAGCTTAAATGCTTGAGATTGAGTCTAGGAAGGGGCAAACAGAGTTTGAAAAATCTACTTAAATTGGATGCTGATCTATAGAGCAGAGACATTTAATTTAAAAGTGACAGATTGAAAGAAAACATGACGGAGTGAGAGACGTCCCCAGATCTCTCCCCTTGAAACAACAATAAGCTGAACATATAAAACTCAACAAAAACACCCAACTGCACACCAGCATGTCTGAGCGGGGGATCTGCACGTAAGACCTACCACAGATCAGAACCCTGGGTGTCTAGTGATGGACTGGGAGAAATAAAGAAGCTGCCTCTCAGGCAGCCGGAGCTCCTTGTAGGGGGAGGGGGAGGGGAGAAGGAGTGGCAAGGTCCGAGTTCCTTGAACATCCTTGCCTGGGAGTGCTGTGAGCTCCATGTGGATGGAGGCATAGCTTAGTCATCAGAGTAGAAGGCAGAAAAACAAGGACAGCAGAAAAACAACAGTTGATTTTTACTGGCCACTGTTGTAAAATTGAGGCTGAGGCACAGGCTTCAACCCCCAACTAGAAGGCCTCTCTTCCCATACCTTCCGAGACCGATCAAGACGGAGTCCCAGGGGAATCTGAGCAAATGCTACCGAAACTGTTGCCAACATTGACAAGGACTGAAAATGAGGATAGTGAGCATGATTAAATACCTATAAGAAAATAAAGGCATTATATAAATGCATTAATAAGGCTTTATATAAAGCAGGGATCCAAGAGGCTTAGACACCACCTGTTGGAAACAAAAAGAAAAGCACCATCTTTGCAGCACACTAAAGAGAGACCTTTATATAATAAATCTTCCTTCTGGAAAAAAAAAATGAAGTAGAATACATTTTCATTAATGCTCAGGCAGAGAAATAGTCCATTAAACACCATGAACAACCAAGGTTACAAGGCAGCTCAGAAAGGAAGAGAATAATCTACAAAAAATAAGCTTACAGACAGACATAGAAATATATAACTTAAGTGACAGAGAATTCAGGATGGTACTTCTGAAAAAAACTCAGTGAGTTCCAAAACAAATCAGATCAACAATTTCAGGAATTAAAAAAAAAAAAAATAGATGAGCAGAGCAAGAAGATTGAACCCCTCAAAAAGAACAGAATCGAACTTTTTGGAGATGAAGAACACACTGCAAGAGTTGAAAATTGAAATAGCAAGCTTAAAAAATACAGTTGACCAAATGGAGGAAAGAATCAGTGATATCGAAGACAGAAATCTAGAAATAAATCAGAAGGAAGAAAAGAGAAACTGAGGAATGAAAAATAATGAAACAGAAGTACAAGAACTAGCTGATACCATCAGGAGGGGAAACATAAGATTAAAAAGCATTATTGAAGATGAGGAAAAGGAGCAGGGACTAGAAAATATTTTCAGACAAATAGTGGACAAGAATTTCCCAAATCTAAGGAATGAGCTAGAGCTTGGAATTCAAGAAGTCAACAGAACATCCAATTACCTATGTAGTTTATTTTTATCATCTATTTCTAGAAAGCAGGTGGTATATTTGCTTTCAGTATATGTGCCAAGAAGTATATTCCTTAAAGATATATATATATATATATATATATATATATATATATATATATATGCACCACACAAACATATACAGTTTTGAGGAGGGATATGTGGTTTCTAAAGTTTCAGGGTATATCAACCATGTTATAATTTGGGCATTATCTATATTTGATATTCCATGGTTTTCTCCATTTGTTCCTGTATTCAAAAAATTAATAACTTTTATTTTTCAGCATTGGAGGAATAAAATGATTTCTAGTATTTAGAATGACCATGTCATCTCAGTACTTCAGTGACAATATTTATATACATACAAGCACATTTTAACCAGAGTGATCCATGTCTGTTCTTATAATTCTCTATGGAAAATGTTTCTGTATTAAAGACAAGAGCACCTTTTTTCTTGCCATGTATTTTCTTTGAAGAAATGTCACATTGAGATGCTTCTTTTGTTAAAATGGCTAAAAGCAGTATTTGGTTCTCTGGTGTCTTTTATATGGACTATATTAAGATCAATAAATGGTTTAAGTTTTTCCTTTGATACTCTTAATTTCAAATGCAGCTCAAGGACAGAAAAAATGACAAGAATCAAAATATCTGAGGTAAATATTTAAAAATCTTTTTAAGATTAATGAAGAAAAATGATGTAACATCAATTTTATGGAAATAGTTTCCAGAAGCTAATATTTAAAAGGTCATATGACCTAGTCATTTAATTGAGATGTTTAATTTTACAAGAATTGTGTAAGGTTAATGTTAAGAGACGGTAAATATATTGAAGAGAAAGGATACCATCCAGGTTTCTTTTATTTTTAATAGAATCACAGGTAACATTATTTAATTAAATGTGCCTATTTTCTTGCCTTATCTCCACAATTGCACTTATATTTCACTGACCATGGCTTAGTTATTTTTGTCATCCTCATAGCAGTGTCTTAACCAAACGAAGTGCTCAATACAATTCTGGTAAATTGTTCAGGTTTATGGAAGTATCTAATTTCACAGCATAGTCAAATTTTCAAGGAGTAGTAGGTATGACAAAAATGTGGGGTGCATGGAGTAGTAGGAGATAAGGATGAACAAATAAGCTTATTTAAAATTGTAAAATTAAAAAAAACCTAATAAATATTTTATTCTATATGTATTAGGTAAAGACCTGGAAGCTTTTCTGTCATAGGCTTTACTTGATCAAGTCTATGATTTAGAAAGTGTTCTGTGTATAGATTACAAAATGGATTATACAAATGAGAGCAGGAAGCAGGATAACCTATCAGTAGTAAAAAAAGTAACTCATGACGAGCTGAATGAGTAAGTGGCAAAAGGAAAAAAAATAGAGTTATTTTAAAGGCAAGATCAACAGGATTTGGTTGCTACTTGGATGTGACTGATGAAAGTGTTGATGACTTTAAGATGCGTGCTGAAATGGGTTGAGGACATATTTGCTCAATTCAGATTTTAAAAAATTTGGAATAAGTACCTAATACACATTTACAAGATAAATTACAAGCAATAGTCACACAAACACACATACACACTCTTAATTATTATGATAAAATCTGAGGTTTTTGTATTTTGTCACTTTTATGTGCTTTTATTTTTTTTTTCTTTTAATTTTTTAAACCTGGTGTACTCAGGGATTTCCTACAATGGAAAAAATGAAACATTTTTTCTAAAACATATATTCAGTTAACTCCTTGGATGAGAGTCTTTTTACACTAATAGTAACCAGGGGAGAACTTTGATTGTCTCATGTCTTCCCTGCCTATACTTCATCCCTCACCATAAACACAGTTATTCTCCACATTGCTTTGCTCATAGTAGGAGTCTGAGAAATATTTAATCTCATTTGAACTCATGGTAAACTTCATCATCTAGCATGTTCTATGAAATAAAGTGGTTAATAAATGATAGCATATCACCAGTATTCAAATGATTTGAGTACATTACAATGTGCAAAAATAAAACTTTGGTAAACATGAATTACTTCTATCTACTTTATTGCTTTGGGTTAATTGAAAAGGACCAGTTACCTCCTAATGTTGGTCAACAGGAATGCCAATATATAAAGTTCTGCTTTCTACAACACAGATAATGAGTTATACCTTGAAACTGTAGGATGTTAATGTTCTACAAATTCTTTTAAAATCCTTGATGATGTTAATGAAATTGGTAGATCTTGCTTACAAAAATCACTTCAAAAAGTATCAGAAGATATGTTATTGCAATGCAGAAACAAGTTTATTTATAGGTATTTTACTTAATACAGATTACACATGCTTTAAACACTGAAATAACATCAAATACAACCAATGTTAGTATCTACACATTTTCGAGTTGAAAGATGTCCTATAATCTTAATTCTAATATATTCATGCAAAAACCTGTTTATTCTTTTTTGAAAACTTACCACTGCAAATAACAAAGCAAAAACGAAATTTTTAAAGTGACTTGGAATTGCTCGTGTATTGTAAGTCTTTACAATTTTAATGTTACATAGTTTTTCTTCAATAGTAGTTTTTTGTATTAGGTCCACTCAAAAACAGAAATGATAATAAATTGTACACATTGCCCAATCCGAAAACTGAACCTAGCTACACAAATAGTTCCATGATTGCGTCAATCTATATTTCACACTGAGCTTTTTATAAAAATTTACATGTGTTCATACACAGGTAAGTACGTATGCATGTATATGTTTATGGTAAATCCATATCTCGGTCTTTTGAGGGACATACAAACCCAGAAATTTTCAGACATATGAAAATGAAAGTCTTACACTGTATAGACACTAACAGAGAACAAGTTATCTTTTTTTGGTTTCATAGTTACTAAAATTAATTAAGGTATTAATGCAAAATAAAGACGATTATTTAATGGATTATTTTGTATATGTTTTAATTATACAAACTGAGCAGAAGTTGACTATTACTGAAGGAAATTTTATCTTAGCTTTT
The DNA here is from genome assembly GCA_028627145.1 of Eidolon dupreanum. Taxonomy (NCBI): domain Eukaryota; kingdom Metazoa; phylum Chordata; class Mammalia; order Chiroptera; family Pteropodidae; genus Eidolon; species Eidolon dupreanum. The sequence goes on along the minus strand of CM053505.1, from coordinate 50,270,596 downwards.
TTCTTGTGGAAAAGAAGTAGAATCTACACTAGTACTTATATAGAAAAGCAATTAAAATTATTAATGTATAATTTAATGTTACTAGATCTATGATCATTCAGAAAATGGAAACTTTATGAAAAGAAGTACTGCAGTTATATTAGAGTCAAAGTAATTTGAGTAAAAAAAATCACATAAGCACATATTTAGAATGCACTGAATATGACAGGAGTTTTATTAAATGAAAGGTGATATGTAAGACAAATAAGAAATACAGAATGATTATAATTTGAAAGTGAAGCATAAGAATTTAAAAGGAGAGAGAATAACATTGTAAATGCAGATGTGTAATCTTTGAATAAGTTGTCTTTAGGTTTACGTTTCACTTTTTTTCTGCTAGAAATTTGACAGACATAAATATACACACAGATTAGCAAACAAATGTGCTCTTATACCTACTCTAACGTATTTCAATCCCACTGTATTAGAATTATGTAAACACCAAATTAAAATATCTCTCAACATACAATTAAGTATATTAATTTCTGGAATTTGGAACTTTTATTTTTCAATTATCACACCTAAAAAGGCTTAATTGTACATTCTTCATCATTTCAATAATTTACATTCATTTTGAAAAATAAAGTGTATATATACTTATAAACAACTAAAATTTATATACATAAAAGTTGAATAGTAACACTCTGTGGAATTTTGTTGTCAAATTTATCAATTACTCTTGATTCAGATGATAATTTTATTTTGGTTTTTAATAATTATTTAATTATGTTTGTGGTCTTGCTCCTCCTTAACATAATTGCTTTCAGCGTGTTTAAGCTGAATGACAGATAACTTTATACAGGGTGTCAAACTCTTTATTTGTTATGTTAAATGAAACAGTTATATTATTTTGTATTATTAAATAAAGTTTGTATCTTTATGAAATCAAACCATTTTGTCCGGTAGACAAAATATCCTCAAGATTAGTGAAAAATTGTATTTTGCTACTAAATGTTTTAGTATCATGGAGACAAAGCCATGATGCCTATCTTTAAAAAATTCAGCACCTTTTCTCAAATAACTAATCTTTTTTGTGTGAAAAAATATATTTATTCAATCTGAACAGAGTAAATAATGTATACAAATTTCTGCAAAAAAAGTTCACCCAATACTTAGTTCAGAATGACATAATCTAATGAATAAAATTACTTACTAATGAAATATATTCTCTCATTTAGGAGTTAATACATTAGATTTTCAGAATCCATGCAATTCCATTTTGTGTGTTTTTCCCACCCTGAATATGAGACCAGGTCTATGTTTACATACCAAGGATCTGGTCAAACAAGTTTGTTTGTTTTTGTTTTTGTTTTTAATTTTAATAACTTCAAAGTTGTGGCACCGAACAACTATTTGAGTTACATGTTTAGATTACTGGAAATGTTTCTATGTAAGGTGACTGTTTATGATCAATTCTCTTTAATTATAATGTATCATTAAAAGGATGATCTGTATTGATTTTGAAACTGAGGTCAGAATTGATATGCAATAAAACAAGTAAATACATTTTAAATTTATTTTATGCATTTCTGAGAATAATATTATTTTACTGCAGTTGGATATTCATTTACTTCTACCTACCACTAAGAGTAAAAATGGTGTTATTTAAAATTTTTATGTAATTGAGTATCCAATGAAAACAGTATTTTGTTATCTAAACTTTTTGCCAGTATTAAGACAAAAAGAATAAAAATAATTTTAACTGCATTTCAAAGATAACAACATTTTATGAAGTAAATCAATGAATAATTAATAATTATAAGGTTCTAGGATCAGGGAGAAAAGTGCAAATATTTCTAGAATACCCACTGAAATATTTCATTTTTATTATTACATCAATTTGACTATTTGAAATCTAACAATATGTGATTTTTCACTTGATGAAAAAAGTTTTACACCTAATTGAATAGTACCTATATATGTGTAGATAATTAAATATAATTAATCACTTAAAAAGGACAGATAAAGTGATTTTAATTGTGACTATTGAGAGTATGAAAAAGGTAAGAATTCGCTATGAGAATTTTTGGAAATAATTAAATAATTCGGTATTTGTTCTAAGGGAAATTTTGGCAGAAATTTAGATGGCATTCTTTTTAACTAAAAAAGTTTTTTTCATCAAAATTTGGCATTTTTACTGAAGGGAGGGTAGGCTCCTATTGGAGATATGTAGTATGCCTCTGTATTACACTATCAGCTCATCAAACTATATTATAACATGAGCTTGTCCAATCATATACCTATAAAAAGAAAAATATGCATAACAAACAAATAAATTATCACTATGATAAAAATTTAGCATACATAGTTTATAAAATAAAAAGAACAGAATAATTCTGTAATTTTTAAGTGCACCACTTCCAAAGGTTATAGAGCCTTTAAATAAAATCACTGTTACAAAAAAAAAAACTTACTGATATCAATTGAAATAAAATCAAATAATTTAAAAATTCTTCATCTAAAATCTACCTGCAATTTCCTAAATGTTTCAACAAGTGTGTATTGCATATGTAATAAAAATACAAGCTTATGACTACACTAGAATTGAAAAACTTTACTTGAAATTCTAAATACCACATAAAACCATGGCTGTCATGTATGAACATCCATTATGCATGAAAAAACAAATTACAGAATAGATTTTTTTAAAAGAGCAATTATATACAACATATACAGCTTTATATTATAGCACCTTTGAAGATACTAGAAACCTAAATCTAAATATTTAAAATAAACAAAAACTGAGCTCCACAAAATCTAAGAAAATATATCTATTACACAGGAGCACCTATAGGAAGCATTTGTGCCTTAAGTTCATGTAAGATTTCTTGAGTGTCCTGTAGCATTTATGTTGAGATCAGGCTTTATATCACATCTAGCTTGACAAACAATTAAAAATCTAATTAAACAGTGATGAGCACAGGCATTTTGTGTAGAAATGAAAAGATTAGTAAAGATAATGTACACAATCATGGTTGACTGAATTTAAATTCAACTTTTCAAAATTATTCTAAAGTATATGTGTTTCCATTGATAATGTGGACAGGGCAGTCAACAGAGAAAACAGAAGACGTATTCCTAAAATATTAATTAATGGATAGAATTAAAACTGTTCATAATTTTTTAATGTAAAGCTTTGAAAATAAAAATAATTTAAGAAATGTAATGACTTGAATATCTTACTTTTAAAAATAAACTTTTATATTTAAAGAAAATGAAAGAATGTATTTCATCAATTTTATTTCAATTTATGCACTGTGGATTTTAATCAAAGAAAATAATACTTTTTTGAATGTGTGCAGGACTGAACGTATACAGTACATTGTAGCTCATCAATCAGATAGTCTACTTATTCAGTAAACTAAATTCACTAAAAGTTCCTTTTTCTAAAATCTATGACTACTAGTCTTAAGATTTGCTTTCTTCTGTCTTACTTTATTTACGAACTAAAATAAGAACCAGTGAGACAATGAAGGACACTTCATTGGAATATTTCAGAAGTCTATTAATGCCAACACAAAAGATGGGAAGATATCTGAGTCCTGGTAAGCCAAAAATGTAATAATAATTAAATTTAAAATGCCACCAAATCAACTGAAAAGAAGGAACTGAGTAGGAAAATATGTTTTTGTTCTCTATGGTTTTGTGGAAAATTAGTTTCAATACTGTCCGTATTGTTTTCACATGGTAATGTTATGATATCAGTAAGTCTAAACAAAGGACAAATCAAGGGTAGTTAATAATAAAATCAGAGTCAATTTTCATCTGTGGCCTATTTTAAATATGGTTATATCTCAATAATCATTGGTTTATATGGGTAAATATTTTAGCCTCAAAGAGCAGGAAAGACATCAATTTAGAAGTTCCTTTCTCACCAAAGTTGTATTTTGAGAAATGGAGTCACGGCTTTAACAAAAATGTTTCTATTTTCATCTCCTTCAATGATGACATTTTTAAAAGAAATTATGTATATTAAGAAGTCTTCCTCTTCATATATACAAAAGAGTATATATAAGGAGTTTTAATTATGATAGTCATATTTGAAAGGGTAACTGAAGAGAAAAAAAATGAAGTATTCTCCCTTAGCTTACAGAGTGTGCAGAAAAGGGAAAACCAAGGTAGTCATGACACAAGGAATTAAAATGCATTTTTATAATAATTACATATACAAATGGTCATGAAGCCACAGCAGTTTATTATGGAACATTTAAAGTATTGGTACTTGCAGTGCATTGACGGTAGGGAAATAATAAGTGGACTCAGTTTTGACATTTCTTGAAATGATTAAATTTGAAATACTTAGTTCATGAGAAAAAAGTGGGAAAGGAATTATAAAGTTATGCGAATAATTTTTAAAAAGGTAAGTTTTAATTTTAAGTATTTTTCTACAACAGTGGTTTGTAAGTATGTAAGACAACACTGCAACTTACATAACACTTCTCATTACAGGAACAATAGTAACATTAACAGTCATTATAATTAACTCACTAATGTTTAAAAAGCCAGATAGAAAGAATGTTAAAGAAACCTGACATTATTGGAGGTACAAAGAATTTTGTATTAAGCAAATAGGAACACTAAATTTTAACAGAAACCTGTTTAAAATATTGTTTGTATATCAAAAATGCAAGGAGCAAGGACTACACTAATTTGAAATGCTAAAAAGAGCATAAACTTCTTCTAAATACCTTTACATTAACGAACCCTTCAAATAATAAACTAATGAACTATACATACATAATTGACCAAATTTGTTCACACTTTGCAATATAAAATGGTACTCAATTAAGCATTTAAATGAAAATCCAAGAAACATATATTATGTCTTGATTATAAGGGTCCTTTATATTCCCTTTATGTCCCAAGAAATCATGTTTTTTTTTTAATTTTTAAAAATTTTGTTAGTAGTGTTAGTAAGTCAGAAGCAGGTTAAAGAATACAGCAGAAAACTGGACATGTCATTCTTTCCTCAATAAAATATAATTTACATCCTATTGGAAGCATTTAGTCATTTGTGTAGGAAATGACTTAATCGACATACTGTGAAAAACGAGTTAATTTTAAAAGGCAAATTATTCAAAGCAATCAAATATGTTCAGTAATTCAATGCCAGAGAAATAAAATAGATCTATTTAGACATGACTCCGGTACCTTATATTTTCCTGAGTAGTTTCAAAATTGATAAACTCTCTAAAAATATACTATCTAACTCCTTGTTTCCACTCTCTTATGACTGGAGTCATATTTCATTACACAAAACATATCAATATTTTTTTTTTCAAAATATTAGGGAGCATAAAGAACTTCACATTCTCCTTTTGATAGGTAAAAATAAAAAGAACTCTTTCAGTATTTATAGAAAAAGAAAGCATGGTTACAACAAAAATAATTTTTTAATGATTAAAGAAGTGGGACGACATGATTACAATCAACATAAAAACTCATTAAGATTATTTTATATCATTCATCTTTTCAGCAGAGTGAGAGTAATTATAATTTTCTCAACAAGACCACATTAGCGAATATTTTTTAAAAAATAAAGTGTTTTTTGTTGATTGTTTTGGTATTAAAAAATCTCTTGCCCTAGATATCTTCCAGAGGGTAGTTTGGATAGGTCAGCTTCACTTCCAAACTCCCCAAGATGATGTTTAAACTCTTCAGCAATCAGACAGGGCAAGTAATTCCACATTTCATGATTGATATGTTAACCATCAGTTTGTACACCAAGACAGCATTATATTACATCACAGTTGTTGACATTCAGAGCAAGCAAAGAGAAACAGCATGATAAAAAAACTCTTTTATTATACTACACTGCTTCTTCCACAAATTTTAAATTTTGATTGAGAGATTACAGCTAAAGTATGAGGTTCAGTGGGGCATTATATTTAAGGTGTTTTTGTTTGTTTGTTTGCCTTTATAATAAAAAATCTAAATTACAGAATTAAGGATCTTAGCCAAATTTTGTAATCACAGATCATTAGAATTTTTTGGAAGGGGAATCAAATTATGTTGTTCCTAGAAAGTTATATCTCACTGCAGATTTCAATAGTTGATGTCCTGGAATCAGTCTAGGACAAGAAAAATAACATATTATCAAAATCAGATATCTGTGTTCTTGGAGTCTTAGTTGCCAAGCATGCTACAGGGCTAAAATGCACATTACTAAAATATAGATGCACAAAATCAAAGTTACTGAATTTAACAATAGTGAATACTAGTCCTATTCTAATCTAACGCAGACTCCTGTTACCATCTTAAATCTATGTATAATACCCACAGGCATGGTTACATCCATGAATTACCTTATAACCATCCAAATCTTCCATCATTCTTTTTACCTCATTTCTGAAACCGCAAGGCTATTCCAACTCCAATCACAGAAATTCGTTAGGATTCTTTTCATTTTTTTTCCTTATCTTTCTTCCCTTTCCTTCCCTTCATTTCCCTTCCCTTCCCTTCCCTTCCCTTCCCTTCCCTTCCCTTCCCTTCCCTTCCCTTCCCTTCCCTTCCCTTCCCTTCCTTTCCTCCTCTTCCCTTCCCTTCCCTTCCCTTTTTTCTTTCTTTCTTTCTTTTTTTTTTTGGAATTGAAATACCTCAAATACATGCCTAAGACAATTAGTGATACATAGAAGGCCCTTAAAAATAATACTTTAATTTTTATTTTTCTTTACTTTTCTAGTGAATAGTCTTCACAAAGTTTTAAAAGGAGAGCTGTGTTAAGCAAGACTTGATTTGGGCAATATATCTCTTTTACAAAACAATTATAAAAACTGATTCTAAAATGGTGATATACTTATTGTTTTCCTAGAGTCATTCCAACCAAATGTTTTCTGCTTACTCTGAAAGATGTTAATTGAAGGTAAACTATAGAATCATCTTTAAATTTCATGTTTTCATTTCTACTACAATATATACAAAAATGACTTTTGGAATACTTCTAAAAATTTGTACCAAAGAGGAGCATCATATTCCCCAGGTGTAAACGTTTTTTTGCAATAGAGACACTTCTACCTAATAAATGTTCTATATATTTTTTCTGAACACGTTATAAATATTATAGAAAATATTTGATTCCCCTTTTAAAACATGACATTTCTAATAAATCCCCTTGTACCTTACAGCCTAATAAAACTATGTAATTTCTTCACTTTCACTTCCAAATGAGTAACAAACTAAATGTAAATATAACCTTAAACTCTCCTTTTGAAAATATATTTCTTATTTTGTTTAAAATCATTTGAAATATTTCTGCCTTCTGCTAACAGTAATATTTTATTCCATTGTCATAATTTCCTTAAGGAACAATGAATTTTTATTTCATTTTATTTTATTGCCTATACTGTTAGCATTCTGCAACATCAGTGAGTATAAGATGCTTCTCCTAGAATTAATCAGAAATTAAAGAGTATACTGAAAGGGCAAAGAATATTGCAAATATAGTACAAAATATAAAGAATCAGTTTTTTATGTATCATATTAACCTGCCTAAGTTCACCAATTCATGTCCAGAAAATATTTAGTGATTAATCTGAAACGACTGTGAACCGAAAACATAAAATATACAATTTATCTATTTTTAAAATGTTAAAAAAATGTCATCTGAGAACTCACTGATTCTAAAATAGTCTTTTTAGCTAATAAAAATCTAATGATAAACAAAATCTTATTCTTAGTAGCATTTACTTTTCATATTTTACTTAAATCATAAAATTATTTGTCCTGTGTTTAGAAAAAGGTCTCTTAGCTAAACAAAATAAAAAGCCATCATAGAAAATGATATTAATTTTATTGACTTTTTAAAAATTACAAAATACCAAAAAAATAAAAATAGGAGGATATTTGGAAAATACTTCATTTTTTCCTTCATCCATGCCTTGCCTACTGTATATACTCAATTAAAATAAATCTATTTCATAGAATATTTCCATGCCTTCAAACCAGAATTTGCTCTTTTAATAAACTTCATGAGCCAATCTATAAAAAATGATGATATATGAATGTAATTCAGAAACCCCACCCTTCCTATACAAATTTAGTCCGGGGAAAAGTGCTATTAGGATACACAACACGCATATAATATTATCCATAAAGGATGCTTTTCTGTAAAGAAATGTTTCCAATAAACAGGATAATAGCAACAGAAATCAGAAAATACGAGCACCCTTTTCAATGGTTAAACATAAACAGAAAATACATCTCGAGTAGATGTTAGGCATCTATTATGTTTGTCATTCATCTAATCCACTGAAGTAGTAAAACATGAGCCTCATTCAAATTGTAGAAATAACCACTGTCCTGTAAATTCAATCAAAGCACAACTGAAACTCTCTACAAAGAGACTAGGTTCTATTTTATCATTTGCAATAGCATAATTATAGGTATGTAGTAACAAAAATGTACCCACAACTGAATTAGTATCTTACCTTCACCGTGTGCTTAAGAAAGAAGAGTTAATGTTATTGTATAATTTAACTATGCTAAACTTGATTCTTAAAACTATTTCTTAAAATATGGTAAATTATTTTCATTATTATTTTGAATCCTGATAGGCTTTTTAATATCTCTAACTTCAGGAAGAGGAAATCTACATTGACGTTCACATTACTAGCATTTTATTAATCCTGAATAGGTTTCAAAAGCTTTCATTCACTAAAACTGAGATGAGGCCTTTTTCAGAGGTAACACAGACAAAATAATTATCAACAAGCGGAATGATTTTGAGGAAAAAAATGTAGATAAATTCCATCATTTGACTTTATTAAGAAAGCAACTATATTTAAATCATTTAATTTACTTATGAATTTCTAGACCAATTTTTATTTATGTATCAATGGGATACAGATAAATACTATATAAATTTCTGTTTTTATAAATTTATTGGGTTTTAAATTATTGTACTCAGATTTCTTGGGTCTTAATATGCCCATGTTTTCCTTTGGGCCCATTAGAGTAAGCAAACATATTTCATTTTCCAAAAGTAATTATCTTTAAGAATGCATCCTGAAAAGATCTCAATACCTTGCATAAATGTACAAATACTTAAATTAACATCTAAAATAGAGATCTCATTTATATTTCATTCTCTGGCTTGAAGATGAGAATGAGTAGCAAGACTTCATTTTTCTAATCCCATTCTTGTTACATTGTGTGAGTATAGATTTTATGAACCAGAATAATGGCAAGTTCCTAATCTGAAAATGACACTGTTTTCATTGTAGGGGCTTGGAGGCCTGGTGGGTAGGGAGGATGTCTTGATGTTATTTGAGCATCTTGGGCAGACACAGATTCTTCCAAGTGAAGCTGGACTTCTCAAAACCATTAAGACCTACTTATCAGATGCTAAAAAGCTTTACTGTAATGTATCTAGTCTCAACTGTTCCAATCCTTATGCAAACAATGGTAGTGAGAATAGTGCTATGACCCTTATTTTTTGAGTTTTTGCAGTATATTCTCTAGCAAGAGTGTCATACTGCCATCTACAGACAAAATTGGCCCTATGATAAACATCATTCTGACCATTTTTTCCTATAATCAGGAGTTGTTCTCATTTTCTACCAAACTTAAATCCATATATCTATTTGTGTACTTCTGCAAAATATGATCATTTTAGTCCCTTGTTGAGTCAATAGGTTTTATAAAGTTCTACTTCAGCTGAAAGTAATTTAAAAAAATGAAGTTAAAAAGGTTAGTTAGAAATTGGAATTACTTACCAGCCTGGTGTGTATGGACACAGGGGTCTTGAAAGTTGTAACTGAATAGCTGCACTCAGAAACACTGTAAGGGTCAGAACTGCTGGAGGAACACTTGGAGATGGAATCACAGGCCACGAAGGTGTTATCAAGAGGCAGTTCCTGGATGATGTGGTGCTTTGAATTCAGAGGAGTTTCTGGCTGGATCTGGAAGGCAGGCTGTGGAGAGGCAGATTTGTAGTGCCGGGCCAAATCAGGGCTGTCAGGCTTGAAAGTTGTAGGTGTAGTGCTCCAGTTGTACTTGCCAATTGTTTGCTCTTCCAGCTCAATAGGAAGGTCTAGTGTAATGGTGTTTCCATCATTGTCAGCATCATCTGCCTTAGTGTCTTCTATAGTGACAAAGTTAAGCAGCAAGTTCTTAGAGGCATGTTTCTTCTTCTTCTTTTTCTTCATCATTATCATCTGCCTGTTTTCTGGGTTTGGAGTAACCCATTCAGAATTCTGCTTGTTTTTCTGAGCAGCCTTAAGATGTGGTGATTGATGGCATCTTACTACAGCAGTGATGAAAATAACAAGGATGACAGTTATGGTGCCAGCAACAATGGCAACCATAATCTTGACATAGTCACTGGTTGGTGAGGATGCATCAGCTATCTCAATATTTTGGGTTACTGGTGTTTCAATGTTTTTATGCACAAGCTCATGAATCAGTGTAGCATTGGTCACTGACTCATTAACAAATAGATTGACAATTACAACAGTGAAAAAAGAATCAGGTTGTCCTAAGTCTTTAGCTTTGACTACTAGTCTGTGTAAACCAAGGTCTGCAATAACACATTTCTCTTTCATTGTAATGTTGCCTGTTGTTTGGTCAATTATAAATAGACCTCTTGTGTTTCCTCCAACAATGCTGTAATGAAGTTCTGCATTCATGCCAGTGTCATTGTCAATAGCAACTACTGTAAAGACTACTGTGCCTGGATTAGTGGATGGTAGGACCAATTCATAGGAGTAATTTGAAGAAGGGACAAGAAAAACTGGTTTGTTGTCATTGACATCAACCACATTTATGGTTACTTTAGCAGTTGAAGAACGTGATACCCTGCCACCATCCTCAGCCTTTACATAAAAAGTATAAGATTCTTGTTTTTCTCTATCAAATGAAATATTTGGTCGAATGACGCCAGTCTGTGGATCAATGGTAAAGTCATCATTCACATCTAAAATGGAGAGAGTGACTGCAGAATTTTCTCCATAATCAGGATCAGTTACAGTTATTAGTCCTACTGTACCATGTCTCGGAAGGTTTTCCGGGACATAGAAGTTGTATTCATTGTGAGTAAAAATTGGACTGTTGTCATTCTGATCAAGAACTGTCACTAAAACTGTGGTGTTGGTTATTAAGGGTGGTATCCCATTATCCTTTGCCAGAACTGTGAAGGAATATTTTTCCTGTTTTTCTCTATCCAGTTTCTTTACTGCTGTCAGAATGCCTGTACGATGATCCAGGTTGAATTCAGATGGAGGATCAATGCCTAACAGGTAACTGATCTCAGCATTACGTCCAGTATCTGCATCTGTTGCACTTATTTTTGTCAACTGGGCACCAGGAGAGTTATTCTCAGGAACAGAAATACTTATGAAAGGCTGGGTAAAAACTGGAGCATTGTCATTTTCATCTTTTACTTTGACAAGGAGCATGGATGACTGATTCAAAGGAGGTTTGCCAGCATCTGCGGCCAGTAATTTAATGGCATATTCTCTTGTGGACTCATAGTCAAGATATGCAGCAGTCTCTAGGAGGAACTGATTACTGAATACTGGCCGTAATCTAAAAGGGACATCATGATCTGTGAAGCATGTCACCCTACTATTATGGTCAGCATCCTTATCCGTCACAGTTATGAGAGCAATTTTGGTGTTGAGTGGAGCATTTTCTGAAAGAACCACAGTGCCATTAATTGGATTGATGATATATCTTATGTCAATTGATGGGACATTATCATTGATATCTGTAACATTTACTATCACCATTGCTCTTGCGGGCATCAATCCACCATCACTTGCCAAAACCAGTAACTTGTGGTTTGGTGATTCCTCCCTATCCAGTGGTTCTTTGATTGTGATAAGTCCAGTAGTGGTGTTGAGGTGAAATAGCCTCTTGGCAATGTTGGAAACTAGATTGCTGAAATAGAAGTGAATCTTGGCATTTTCACCTATGTCAGCATCTGTGGCATGGAGTTGTATCACTGAAGTACCTACAGGAGCATTTTCTGGTATACTGACTTCAATCTCATTCTCCTTGAAGATTGGGAGGTTATCATTTGTATCAGCAACATTAACTTGCAAAATAGCAGTACTGGATCTTTGAGGAAAGCCACCATCTTCAACCTTTACTTTCATTACATATGTATCCTTCTCTTCCCTATCTAACTCTTTTTGAACAATCAATTGTGGCATTTTGTCTCCTTCTGGTGTTTCAATGATATCAAGCCCAAAAATATTTTGACCCTGGAAAATACAGAATGACACATTTAACTTATGTTATGTAATGAGACAATTTTCAGTTTGTCAGAGCTACATGATATAAGATTAGCTCATAAAAAGACACCAGAAGACTTCATTTCTAAGTCACAATTCTTGATATAACTAATATGATGACAATCAAGTTGTTTCACATCTCTGGGCATTATTAAAATTAAAGAGTTGTGCTAGAAAATGTTCTGAGGGCTTTTTAGGTTGTAGCGTTTTATAATAATGAATGTAGCTCATTTATGTAAACTATTAAAGTTTTCAAAAGGAAGAAGTATGTAGAATTTTAAAAAGAATTGTCACTAAGTTTCATATGGTGAATAAAGTTTTAAGTGAATTAACCATAGTTACTCTAAATGAATTAAAATATTTTACTGTAGATTTTATTTGTTCTGGATGCTTTTTCACTACCAAAAGTAACAATCAAGTATGCAGTATTCACTCAAGACAGTGGCACATATATCATATCTAATAAATACAGCTAAAACCTTTGCTGAAGGCAAAAGATGAAACTCTGCTGAGAATATAACCTTGTGTAAAACATACAGTTTTTTTCCTTTTTTTTATAGGAAAATGTGGCAAAAATAAATTTTTCTTGGAGAATTACATGTTATTTAATTAATTTTTTTAAGTGAGTAAGCACAATGGATCAAAAGTCACATGCCAAAATGTCATATTGGAAACATGATATTCTGTTCATGCCCATGAAGTCATATTGTGGGAATGTTTAAAGAACAGTCTTTGGTGGTTGAACCACCCAAGGTGGTTCAATTAATATAAAATTGCAAAATATTTAATCAGTGTACATAAGTTCTCTTAGGTGTTATTGCTTATCAATGCATAAAAGATCTTATACTCTTAACAAGTCTTTTAAATAGTCAAAAAACTTAACATTGATAAAAGACGATTTATAAAAATAAAATAAAATAATTAAAACTTCCCCTCTCTGAACTACAATAAGACAAGCTGTGCACAAATAGTGATTGTGCTAGCTGACTAAAGAGTAGTGTTGACTGGCTCTGAAGAACAGATCTATCTAGTGTTACTTGTATCACTTTGATAGAAATAAATGAGTTAAAAAGGTACTGGAGGTTGTGAAAAAAAAGATCAGAAAATGACTTTAAGATTCCTTAGGTGATTATTTATGAATGCTTATGTTTTAAAAAAAAGTCACATGAGGTAATCAATGTGTATTGATTATCTTGTTTTTATTTCATACAACTAAAATGAACATCCTATTAACATTTTATTCATATAAACCAATAAACAGTCTGCATTTTCTCTGAATAAAGTATATAGCAAGAGAGACATCTATCATGTCATATCTACTTACAAGTGTGAAAATTAGCAATCTGAAACTTATTCTTTAACTTTGTATTTTAAGAAAAATATAATTTTATAACAATATTAAATATAAATGTAATATTTATTATTATAATTTAATCTAAATAAATGATCATTTTATTTTTGTAATGATATTTCAAAAGGCTTTTAAGGAAGGTTCAAATCTAAATGTCTCATTTATGGGTAGAAAAAATAGTTTCTAAACTGCACTTCATAAAAATTCATGGTATATAATTTTGTTAATTTCGGCATGCCACTATTTAGTGTCTAATAATTCTTCTAGGCACTGGGGATATGTGGTAAGCACATTTTACTAATGTAATAGGATTTAAGTTCCAGCTAAGATGCGAGAAATTCAGTTACAATCTAAGTATTTAATGATGATATTGATATTAACTAGTTTGTATTAATTACAAGAATAATTACATTTTTAAAGAGAGCTACTAAAGGAAATTTTGAAGTAGTTTAGGTATTCTATAAAGAGAAATTAACATATATAATGTAGTATAAAAAAAGTAAAAAAGTTCTTGAATTTTGGACCTGATTGTCTAATTTCTGACTAAAATACATCTGGGACAAAGAATATGCTGGTTTTAATTTTCTGTATTTATATTTGTGTATGTTGTGCTTGTATATTTATAGTTCAGTCGTAAGCATTTGTCTGAATTTTGGATCAACCTTTTCTCTCCCAAACAAATGGAGGCAAGTTTATGTCAGTTGAAATATGCAAGAACAGCATGTTCATTGTCTTTTAATTATTTTATGTGATATGACAGTAACCCTAAAAAATAGGTTTTTCAAATTTTCAAAGTGATGAGTTATACATACCAGATAATGGATAAGGTCCATATTGTTCTTCTGTCTTCTACAACTGCTCTATCCACTACAATAGTGATTAGTTACAAATATTTAAATTTAAATGAATTAAGATTAGATAAAATCTAAAAATCTGTTCCTCAATCTCACTAGCTGCATTTTAAGTTCTCATAGATACATGTGGGCAGTGACTACTGCATTGGACAGAGCAGATATAGAACATCTCCATTATTGCACAAAATTCTATTGGACTATATTGTTCTGAAATGTCATATTTTTCTTTAACAAAAATCTATGTTTAATCAGGTGAATGTGTGCATATACCTCTCCCCTAATTATTTTAAGCTCTACAAATAACTTGGTTTACATGTTTGAATTTCATATTGCCCAAGAAATTTGAAGAGGAGTTGCCTCAATGTAAGATATAAATAATTTTCAGTATAATTAGGTATCTAAGTTTGATGCCAAAGTGTGGTACCAACATGAGCTTACTACTATTATTATAGAATGACTATTCCAAGGCCTTTTCTCTGCCTTGTCTCCTTCAGGAATAAAAAATGACACATAGATCCAACATTCATTTTACCTAATGGCAGTTAGCTCAACTGACATTCACACTCAAGTGAACAATGAAAAAACTGAAGTCGTTTGTCATCTGTTACACCATGACATGAGAAATTTGGAAAGGTGAAAAGGGGAAATAAAGATGTATGTCTCCTTAATTCATCATCTCTCTAACTTTAGCATGAACCTGTCCTATATACCGGTAATTGACCGGTAGTATGCTGAATTCCAAGCCTACTTAAAATTATTCCCCTTTGTTTATAGAGACAAACTCTACCTGAGAAAATTCTTGAATATCTACCTCTCCCAGATGTTCATCCTTTGGTGAGAGCACTAGGTATCACTCCTATATGCGTATCTCTTGGTAATTTATTTAAGCCTTAATACACTAATGGATGTGAGTGTAGGGCAAGATGTCATCAAACTTTGTTTACATGTATTATCTCTAAGGACACAGCACTTGCAGATACAAACATGTTCAATAAGCATTTGTTAGATGATAAAAATACAATAATTCAAAGAAACTACTTTTATTTTAAAAGGTAAAAAAAGAAAGAGCAGAGTTTGGTTGTTCTTGTTTTTAATTCTCAGTCTCTGTAAACCCATCAAATAGAAATATGCTATAATTGTTGACTTAAGTTTTTTTTAACTTTAATAAAACTGTCCAGAAAACAATTTAAGAATTATTCCTCTACTGAATATTTACCCCAAAGACTTGAAAACATATATCTGAGAAGATATTTGCACACTGATGTTCATGGCAGCATTATTCATGGTGGCCAGGACATGGAAGAAACTGAAGTATCCTACAATAGATGATTGGATAAAGAAGCTATGGTATATATATATATATACAATGGAATTCACTCAACTATAAGAAGAGATGAAATACTACCATTTGCGACAACATGAATGGACCTCGATATCATTATGCTAAGCAAAATAAGCCAGACAGAAAAAGTTGAAAATCACATGATATCACTAATATGTGGGATATATACCTAAAAATGACAATGATGACAATCAAACAGAGACTCATGGCTATAAACAATAGACTAGTGATTACCAGAAGGTAGGGAGGAAGAGGTAGGTAGATGGGTTAAAGAGGTCAAATATATGGCGACAGAAAGAAATCTAACTATGGGCGGTGAACATACAATTCAAAATATAGATGACTTACTGTTGAAAAAAATTAAAAATAAAAATAAATAAATTTTAAAAAAGAGAATTATTCCTAAAACTACTTTTTTGTGTGTGTGTTTTAAGGGTATAATAAACTAAAGTGTCAATCTCTGGTAAAAATTTACAATCTAATTGTAAACCTTTATTTTCAGAAGAAATGATGACAAGTACTAATAAGTGGCCAGTGCATTACTTGTTATATACAAAACCCTACATATAGTAAACCCACGTATGCACAAACAACAAAAATAGAAAACTAAAACCCAGAGAAAATAACAGAATATAAATTGGATATAAAAAAATTATATGTCGATTTTAGATTCTGATATCTTAAGACATTGATCTTCAGATACAAAAATTGCCAAATTCAGGTCAGGTTAAAAAAAATTATGGACTTTCTAATAACCTCAAGTAATGCAAAAGGCTTAATTGCATTTGTGAGTGATATTTCTTCTTAAATTCAAAAATATTCTTTGAATTTAAAAAAACAATGACAAAAATTACTGAAATAAGCAAGATGTTAAGTTCATCTGAGAATTTAATTTTTTGTAGAGATTTGCAAAATCAGA
The DNA here is from genome assembly GCA_028627145.1 of Eidolon dupreanum. Classification (NCBI taxonomy): domain Eukaryota; kingdom Metazoa; phylum Chordata; class Mammalia; order Chiroptera; family Pteropodidae; genus Eidolon; species Eidolon dupreanum. Next base: position 50,253,858 of record CM053505.1, on the reverse strand, counting down.
GAAAGATGCTGTTGGATGTGACAAATACTTCCCAAGAGAAGTATTTATTTTATTTTTGCATTTTCATTTTTCAATTATAGTTGACATGCAAAATTACATTAGTTTAAGGTATACAACAATAAAGGCCCACTCTTAAAAGGCTACTTCATGAATTCATGATGGCAAATACAAATGTGTGTGTACATATGTACAGGCAGACACCCTTGAATGCTGAGCCTTTGAAACAAGCCTTGCAGATTTCTATTCCATCAGACTGACAGTGCCAGGGAGGCAGTTTGGTGTTCAGCCTGCAGGTCAGAAGGGAAATTGGACTGCAAGAGCATTGGGAGTCATTATATGCTGGTGAAGGTTGACACATTTCATTCTTTCTTAGGTACCTATCGCATCCTTCAGCTCCCAGATTCCCTAATTTCAGTATTGGAAATTTATTTTTTCCTTTACTGTGCAAAAATTCAGCAGACATGTGACCCTTTAAAATAAAGGTTTTGTGACTTCTTTCTCATTATTGCACAGTGGTGAACACCACTGCAATGGAGTATAACAACAATTTCAGAAGAAAAATAAAGGGAGGGGACATTGTGAAATTTTAAAAGAGGAACAATTTAGTAGTAATTTCATTAATTTCAGAAAGACTGAAGAGTGAAGAGAGATCCTCTAAATGTCTTACAAGAATGAAATCTTTGAAAAGTTTTTGATCACCAAAAAAGAATTGATATGATGCATAGGAAAATGGAAAAGTTAATTGTCTTAGTTTTTAAATTCTGAAGTACATCTAAAGGTGAGAGAATTACCAAGAACCAAATGAATGAATGAGTGAGTAAGCTCTCCTTGAGAGCAAGTTAAGCTCTTTGGGAGTCCCTTATTTTCTTCAGCCTACTTACAAGTTAATGGATGGTGTTCCTTTAGTGTCTGAGGATATCCCACTATTCCTAAACCAAAAGTTAAAAAAAGATAGGTCTAATTTTCCTATTAATTCATTAATTAACTCTGCATTTCATCAAGTGCCACCTAGGAATCACCACAAAAGAATTTTTGCATTTGAAAAAAATGACTAAAATCTATGCATTGCTTAATTAAAAGCTATATTTTTTTGCCTATTGTTATGGGAAAGAATTAACTCATCCACTGTACTAAACTATAACATTTTTGTGTGAGGCAAATGTAATAACCACTACACTATGGAAATGTGCTAAACTTTAACATTTTTGATATATGCATGTGCAAGACACCACTTCATTGCTTATTGGAAGGTAATAAATAACACAGCACTTCCAGATCTACAAATCTGGCAAAGATGCCCAGAAAATATCTAGAGTGCAAGGAAATATTAAAAATAGTTTAAAAGAAATTGGATTCTAAAACTGATTAAATAAAAGTTGTTTACTCTGTAGGTCGAGGAATGGTAGGGACAAGACTAAAAATTTATTTCTAAGCTTTACCCACTGCCAGATTTATCAAGAACCAACCTAATTTTTATTTTTTTTTTCTATTTTGTTGTTACTGTTAGTGATATACATCTTTGGGACAGTGAAATGCAAGGACAGTTTCAAATGGATAAAATCACAGAGATATACCTATTTTGGAAAACAGTAGGGAAATAAATTTAATATTCTCAATACAAATATAATGGATTATATAATAAATTTACTTTCATTCCATTAAAATTTCCTATGTTTGATATAGGCTTCCTAAAACTACTGGAAAGAACAACTGTTTCTAAAATATTTGACATTGTGGTATCATTTAGATTCTATAAACTATTTCCAGAACATTTATTTCAGCATTCATTTGTAACATTGTCAAGGAAATACAATAATAAATGGACATGTAAAATTACCTGAGCTATTAGTCACATAGTTGAAAATAACTTTGTCACCAAGTCCCACCTTATTTTAAAGTTTGTAAGAGAAAGGAATCTCATGTCTAAGAAAATATTCACTCCTTTTGGAATAAATGAATTTACATTAAAATATTAATATCACTGATGTTAATTTTAGCAAAGTCACGCACAGTGTTTAAGATATCACACATATTTATTTTATCTATTGTGATTTAGCAAAGCTTATTTAGTAGAACAATGATATTTGTATCATTCGATTTTTTCTTTTTTTTTTAAATGTTGTTCTCAAGCAAAACAATTCCTTCCATTGACTTTTTTTCCCCTCTATTTTATTAGATTTCAACACTAGGAACAGTTTTATTCTCCTTGACAAAGGAGTAAGCACTCTGGAAATTTCTAAAATTATAGCTTTTTTTTTGTACTAAATTCTGTCTTAAAGTATACTCCTTCCTTCAAGATTTTTTTTGATGATATATGATAAATGTTATCTATTACCTTTCTGATGGCATGTGTCGCTGTCACTATTCTGTATACTCCATCTGGAAAAATAGTCAAACCACTTGATTATACTATTTAGAATAAGTGCTCAGATTAAAAATGTCTTAATGTGTTAACTTAAATTCATAATGTTATGAGCTGGAACAAAAAATATTTAATTGAAGGTATCAGAGTAGTTATATCCATGAGAACAGATGGATATTAAAACAAATTTATTCATTAGATTTCCATTTCTTCAGCCTATTCTTCACTTAGATTTGAAAAACCACATTTTTAATTTCAAAAAAGGGAAAATCTTTTAAAAATGATTGAATACAAGATATATAAATGAAATAAAAGGCATAATCTGATCAATTATAACTTTCTAGGAGGAAACCAGTCATTTTTTACTAGAATTTATATTTCAGCATTCTCTTTCTCACTTGTTCCATATGCTGCTTCTCTCTCTCTCTCTTTCTCTCTCTGCAGTTTCTAAGACTTGCAAAGACATGACTTGTACTATAAAAATACTCTTTAATACTTGATAAATGTTTAAAATACAAATTGGCTTCGATCCCAGAATTGTAATGTTTTACATTTTAATTAAAAATATTTTATTGTAAAGAATATATTTTTGAGCATGTAATTTTTTTATTCCTTCTCCCCTCTTTAATTCCCCCCCCCACTTCCATCCCTGACCCAAGGATATTGTCATTTTCCCTTAAGAACTGGATCTCTGAAGGCTGGGCGTCCCTCCCACACACTCGTGGTCTGTGCTCGGGGCCTGGCTCACCTGGGGCCAGGTGCACCGTGGGCTAGGCACACCTAGGGCCTGGCACATCGGGGGCCTGGCACCCCTGGCACACTTGGGGTATGGTCTTTGGCTCCACCTGCGGCATGAACCCAGGACCTTCTGTGTGCAAAGAAGGCATCCTAACCACTACACTATGGAGCCACCCCTGAGCATGTAATTTTAAACACTAACTGCTTTTAACTGAAAAGATGTGCAAAACAAATGAAATCTCACTCCTAATTGTTGTTAATCAGCTCTTTTTCAGCTGCTGCTCCCTTGTGCTCAAGTTAGATGAGCTAGATTCATAAGCAAACAAGAATATAGTATATTGAATTACTGAATACCAGTACTAGAAGAGACTTCAGTTATCCAACCTTCAATCTCCTTTTACATAAAGAACACTCCATGAGGTTAGCTGACTTGCTCATGATCATGCAGCTAGTTTATTGCAGAGCTCAGTTTAAAAGTCAAGTCTCCTGACTTTGAGTTCAATAGTTTTAAATATGGTTAACTCTCAAAAGGGAAGCCTTATTGATGCTAGCAAGAACTACTGTACTGAGAAGAGCTCTCAGGCATGAGACAATCATCAGGAAATCATTACATGGAAAAAGCAAAAACAAAACAAAAAACTGAGTTTCTTAATCACCATTGAGCCACTAACAAGATTTCTTCCCTGCTCCCTTCAAAGCTACTCTACTATCCTAAGGGGTAATAATTAGTGAATAAGGAAACCAAAGAAATACCACTTAAAATATAGAGTGCCGGGACTTCTGGTCAAGATGGTATAGAAGGTAAACACTATGCTTGCCTCTTCTAGCAACCACATCAAAATTACAACTAAATTAGAGAACAATCGTAATTGGGAGTCACCCGACGTCTGGCCGAATGGAAGTTCTACAACTGGGGACAAACATAAGAAGATACCTGGAGATTGGTAGGAGGGGCAGAGATGTGAAACAGGCTGGTCCCACAACCATATGTGGTGGCTGAGAATGGGAAGGATATCTTGGCTACAAAGGTCCACCTGGAGAAGCAAGGGGACATGGCTCTGCACTGGGATCCACAGCCCAGGGTTCCAGTGCCAGGAAGACAAATCTTCACAATCTCTGGTTGTGGAAACCAATGGAGACTGTGGCTGAGTGAGACAGAGAGTTCTGGGAGTCACAGACATTCTTTTTAAGGAGTCCATACGTGGACATACTTGGTGATGGGCTCACTCGCTCTGAGCTCCAGCACTGTTGTAGCTGCTTGAAGAATACCAGGGAAATATGGGGAAGAACTGAGTTGTGTGGCTTCACAATGACAGCTGGAGGAGTAGCTTTCTCCCAGAGAGTAGAGCAGGAAGAATCTATTGTTTCTTTGTTGATCTTTTCTCCCTCCCAGCACACAGTAGCAGGCGGGAACCATATCTGAATCTCCATCAACCTAGCTAACACAGGTTGCTCTATCCAATTGATTCTTTGAGACCTCACCTCTCCTAAATTGCAGGCACACTCAAGTGGCCTCCACTATTTTTTTCCATACAAATGGTTTCTTTGGCTTATGCTTTAGACTTTCATAAAATCTCTCAAATGTTGAAAAAATCCAAAGAAGCAGCATCTGGCCTCCGCATGCCTTGTACCCCTTGGTGAACAAGCCCCAAGTCTGGCACTAGCAACAGCTAGCTTTGGTTCAGGCTTGGCCCTTCAGGGCATCTCCAAGCCCAGGAAGGGTGGCAGCCATCTTTGGATTGCTTGGTGACTCTTGCCATGTGGCCCCAGGAAGTGCATAGGCTGCAGTTGAACTTGGCCTGCACTTTGTCCCATTCCAGGAGGCCTTTGGGCCAGCACACCCAGTGGCCAGCTTTGACTGGAGCCTGAGCGCCACCCAGGGCTCCATATAAAAAAGACATACCTGAAGGTCAAACTAGATAGGCACCAGAGCTCTGCTAACATAAATCCTTCTCTGGCCAATCCACACAATGAATCAGCCCAAGGGTCAAAGCCTGTCATCTATGTGCAAATAGCAATCAAAGCTCCACTACAACAGGAAGGCATACACAACCCATACAAAGAATGTACCTTGAGCAGCTGGCTCAGGTGACTAGAGAAGACTGTGCCATGAGGACCCACATCACATCTACTACATAAAGCCACTCTACTAAGACCAGAAGACTTCGGATCTCTACGTAATAGATAAAAACAAACATAGAGAGGCAGCCAAAATAGCAAGACAAAGAAACATGTCCCAAATGAAAGAACAGAACAAAGTTCCAGAAAAAGAACTAAAAAAACTGGACACAAGCAATCTATCAGATGCAGAGTTCAAAATACATTTTATAAGGATTCTCAGTGAACTGAGAAGAGTAAATGAAATAGAAAACATGTAAGTGGAGATAGAAAACATAAAAAAGAAACAGTCAAAAATGATGACTACAATAATTAAAATAAAGAATACCTTAGGAGGAATTAACAGTAGGCTAAATGAGATGGAAAATCAAATCAGTGATTAAGAAGATAAGGTAACATAAAACACCCAATTAGAACAAGCAACAAGAAAAAAGATTTTTTTTTTAATGAGTATAGTTTAAGGGGCCTCTAGGACAACATCAGATGAACCAAGCTTTGCATCATAGGGATACCAGAAGGAGAAGAGAGTGGGCAAGGAATTGAAAACCTAATTAAAGAAATAATGACTAAAAACTTAACCTAATCTGGTGAAAGAAATAGACATTCAACCCCAGGAAGCTCAAAGTCCCAAATACGATAAACTCATAGAGGGCCACACCAACACACATCATAATTAAAATGTCAAAGGTTAAAGACAAAGAAAGAATCTTAAAAGCAGCAAAAGAAAAGCAGTTAGTTACCTAAATGAGAGCACCCATAAGACTCTCAGTTAATTTCTCAACAGAAACTTTGCAGACCAGAAGGGATTGGCATGAAATACCCAAAGTGATGAAAATCTAAGACCTACAACCAAGATTACTCTACCCAGCAAAGCTATTATTTAGAATTGATGGACAGGTAAAGAGCTTCCCAGACAAGAAAAAGCTAAAGGAGTTCATTACCACCAAGTCAGTATTACAGGAAATGTTGGAGGAACTTTTTTAAAAAGAAGAAAAATACGTATCAAAAATATGAATAATTAAATGGCAGTAAATACATATCTATCAACAGTAACTTAAAATGGAAAAAATAAATAAATGCTCCAATCAAAAGATAGAGTGGCTGAATGGATAAGAAAACAAAAATTCCCTTACATATGCTGCCTACAGATCTCTCACTTCAGATCAAAAGACACACAGAGACCGAAGGTAAAGGGATGAAAAAATGTATTTCATAAAAATGAAAATGAAAAAAATCTAGGTTAGAAATATCTATAATAGACAAAATAGACTTTAAACAAAGGCTATAAAAAGAGGCAAAAAAGGACCAAGTAATCCTACTTCTGAGTATTTATCCAAAGAAACCCAAAATACTACTTTGAAGGGCCATGTACATCTAACTGTTCATTGTAGTGTTATTTACAATAGCCAAAATATGGAGGCAACTTGGGTGTCCAATGAATATAAAGGAGAGGTGGTATACATATACACTGGAATACTATTCAGCCATAAAAATACACACATACATACATAAATACATACATACATACATACAAGAATGAAATCTTACCATCTGCAACAACATGGGTGGACCTAGAGGGTATTGAGCTTAGTGGAGTAAGTCCTACAGAGAAAGACAAATGCCATGTAATATTACTTACATGTAAAGAACAAAAGAACAAAATAAACGAAACAGAAACAAACTCATAGATACAGAGAAAATTTTGAGGGTTGTCAGGTGGGAAAGGGTTTGGGGGATTAGTGAAAAAGGGGAAGGGATTAAGAAATACAAATTGGTAGTTACGAAATAGTCATGGGGATGTAATGTATAGCATGATAATATTGTGAACTATGAATGGTGTTAGATAGGTACTAGATTTATCAAGGTGATCACTTCGTGAGTTATACAGATGTCTAATCTCTATGTTGTACACCTGAAACTAATGTAATATTGTATGCCAACTATAATAGAAAAATTTTAAAAAAATTAAAAAAGAGAAATATATAAAAAGCATGCTGTTATTTCTGCACATTTATTAGGATGTCAAATTCTCAATATGGAATTCCCTCACACTTTTTTAATAGAATAAATTATTTTATATTTCAAGGAAGATTTTCTTAAATTTTTCTCTAAAAAAGATATTCTTAAAAAATTTTCTAGGATTCTGGAAAAGATAGCAGACTAGGTAAAAGCAGGATTCATCTCCTCCCAGGTCTGCATTGAAATTACAACCAAATTATAAAATAATGTGGAAAATCACCTGAAGTTCAGCTGATCATAACACCTACATCTGATAATATAAAGGAGCCACATCAAAGCCGGTAAGAGGGGCAAAGTTCGTATCAGGCTGGACCTGCACCCCTGGGTGGTGGAGGAGCACACGCACTGAGAGAGAGAGAGAGAGAGAGAGAGAGAGAGAGAGAGAGAGAGAGAGAGAGACTGCAGAGGCTCTCCTATAGGAGAGGAGGGTCCTGGTCTCATCTGGAGGCTCTCCATCCCAGGGTCACAGCCCAGGGAAGAGGAGATTCTAATAATTCTGATTGTATAAACCAGAGGGGATTCCTGCCATCTGAGTGAGAGAGAATGAGACTGAACCTCTAGATATCCCTTTGAAGAACCCGTGCAAAGACTTAATGACCTGCGGAGACTCACCAGCGGTGGATCAGAGGCTAGTACGGGATTTATTTTGAGAAAGTCTGCATTACCTGGCATCAGAAGGAGGGCTGGAAAGGTAGCCACCATTGTGCCTTAGTCCAAACCCCCTATAGGGTATAATACAGACCAGGCCAGCTTGATTATGCAGACCCCTCCCACAGAGCCATTAGGAAACCCTGGTCAGAGGGGATCAGCCCACCCCACCCAACCTGTAGATTGCCCAGAGAAGTTGTTTTTGGATGGCTGTCGAGCCCTACTCCAGTTCAGGGCCAAATATTCACAGCGGGCGGCCAGCACTGTGAATCACATTTCCATTATCAGGGGGCAACCAGCACTGTGAGCCACATTTCAGGGACAGGATCAGACAGATCACTGCTGCCGACAATAACTTGGGTGGATATTGGGGACCTGTGGGCTAGTTCCAGACAGCAGCTGGTCTTGCTGTGAACTGGGACTTCTGCGGGAACTCGCAACAGTTACCAAATTGAAGCAAGACTGAGGCTTTATTGATCTTGCCACTATTGTCTCTCAGAGACCCCACCCTACTCTACCCACAAATTGCCCTAGGTGGCCCATTGGCAGTGAACTGCCACAGCCCTGCCCCTTTCTTCCCCAATCTCCTAATCCACACAAGCAACAAACTTTGACTAGTACAGGATGAGCACTGCATGGAAATCAACAGCAGGCAGACCTTTGCTGCAATATTGTGTCTGGGGGGCACAGGGGTCTGTGGAACTGTCCCTGATGGCAGCTGGTCTCATTGTGATCTGTGTCTACAGCAGGAACACCCAGGCACAGCAGTTGAAACCAAACTGAGGATGTATTGGCCTAACAAACCTTGTCTCCCTGAGATCCCATTTCACTCAAGCAACAAAGTGCCTGCAGTTCTTTGACAAGCAGCCTCTTGTTCCCTGCTTGGTTCTGGGTTGTACAGTTAGTGCAGGCAATAGACTTTGGCTAGCGCAGTAAGCACATTTCGAGGAAAACACATGTGGACAGAACACTGCTGCCTGTACGAGCTGCAATATCTCTTAAGGGGATTGGAGGGGTCTGTATTGGCCTAATAGCCCTTGACTCCCTGAGCTCCTGCCCCATTCAGTACACAAGTGCCTGCTGCACATTGATAGTTAGCTGCCCCTGCTCTGGGGTAGCACATTTAGGCCCAGGGTGGGCAGCATTTGATCTTGCTATGAGTGGAAACTTGTTGAAGGAGCCACAGAGACAGGGTTGGCATGTAAACTGACACGGCAGTGGCAGGGGTAAATTTACTCAATAGACCCAGAAGACTCCCAGTGTCCCTGCACCACCCAATACACATATCACCCAGAAGCTCATCCAGTTTTGGAGACTTATAGGCAACTGATAGGCAGTATCAGGCCTTGAGGAGCACTGGTCCCTCTGCTAAATTGCCATAAGTCAGGGGTAACTGAGCTGCCTACACCATTGTCTCTTCCAGTTAACTATAGATACAGCATAGGCAATAACCATCAGCAGATTGCTTTGTAGTTCTCACAGGTTAGTCCTAGGCAATCAAAAGCAGTGGCTGATCTTGGCCTACGGGGGGAGGGGCCACAAAACCAATGCATCCAGGACGTGGGTCTATAGTGTAGTGGTTAGCATGTCTGCTTTACATGAAGAAGGTCCTGGGTTCGCAACCCAGTGGAGCCATGGTCCATGGTCTATGGCCACGTCACCCTACACAAGCCTGATGTCTGATCTTGGAAGCTAAGCAGGGTCAGGCCTGGTTAGTACTTGGATGGGAGACCACCAAGGAAGACCAGATGCTATAGGTATAAATAATAATTAAAAAACAAACAAACAAACAAACAAACAAACAAACACAATGCATCTGAAAGCTGGCACCAGACTGATTAGTTTCATTAATGATACTAGTGGTTGCAACAAGTACACAAGCCTGCTAGGGCAAAACTCACTCAGTGGGGTCAGTGCCCACACAACTCTTATCCTGAAGGTATAGTCAATTCTCACACTTAGTCAGCCTGAATATTAATTTCACCAACTGATCTACTAACAACAATAAAGGCTTGGTGACAACAGAAGATCACACACCACCCACACAAAGGTCATGTCCAGAGCTTCCAGCAGAAGGAATCACGGAAAGTGTGCCACCGGGCCACACAGGACACCTTCTACATTAGGCTATCTGGCCAAGGCTAAGAGATGAAACAAATATTCCTGACACACAGAAACAAACACGGAGAAGCTAATAAAATGAGAAAACAAAGAAACATGCCACAAATGAAACGACAGGAGAAAACTCCAGAAAATAAGCCAAATGAAATGGAGGAAAATGATCACCAGAATTCAAAATAATGGTTATAACGATGCTCAATGAACTTATGGGGAGAATAGATGAGCACAATGAGAACTTCAATAGAGAGATAGTAAGCATTAAAAGGACATAAAAACCATAAAAAGAACCAACAGAAATGAGGAATACAATAACTGAAATGAAGAATACACTAGAAGGATTCAACAGTAGATTGGATGAAGCAGAAGATCGAATCAGGGAATTGGAAGACAAGGTAGCTGAATACACCCAATCAGAACAACAAAAAGAAAAAAGAATTAAAAAAAAAAATAAGGATAGTTTAAGAGACCTCTGGGACAACATGAAGCGTAAAACTACCTGAATCATAGGAGTACCTGAGGAGGAAGAGAGAGAGCAAGGGATTGAGACTCTATTTGAAGAAATAATGACAGAAATCATCCCTAACCTAGCAAAGGAATTAGACATACAAGTTCAGGAAGCACAAAGAGTTCTAAACAAGAGGAATTCAAACAGACCTACACCAAGACACATCATAATCAAAATGCCAAAGGTCAAAGACAAAGAGAGAATTTTAAAAGCAGCAAGACAAAGGAAGCTAGTTACTTACTAGGGTACCTTCATGAAAATGTCTGCTGACTTTTCAGTGGAAACTTCACAGGCCAGAGGAAATGGCAAGAAATATTCAAAGTTATGAAAAACAAGAATCTGCAACCATGGATACTCTACCCAGCAAGGCTCTCAATTAAAATGGAAGGTGAGATCAAGAGCTTCCTAGACAAGAAAAAGCTTAAGGAATTCATCATCGACAAGCCAGCATTACAGGAAATGTCAAAGGGTCTTCTGTAAAAAGAGAATGGGTAAAAAATCAAATAGAAATAAAAAATATGAATAATAAAATGGCAGTAACAATCTACCTATTGGCAATCACTTTAAATATAAATGGATTAAGTACTCCAATCAAAAGACATAGGGTAACTGAATGGATAGGAAAACAAGATCCATGCATATGCTGTCTACAAGAGACCCACTTCAGATCAAACAACACTCACAGACTGAAAGTAAGGGGATGGAAAAAGATATTTCATGCAAACAGAAATGAAAAAAAAAAAAAAGCCAGGGTAGCAATATTTATATCAAATAAAATAGACTTTAAAACAAAGGCTATACTAAGAGATAAAAGAGGCATTACATAATAATAAAGGGATCTATAAATCAACAGGGCATAACCCTAGTAAACATATATGCACCAAACATAGGAGCACATACATATATAAAGCAGTTATTGAATGACATAAAAGGAGAGATCAATAGCAATATACTCATAGTAGGAGACATTAACACCCCACTGACAGCAATGGACAGATCTTCCAGGGAAAGAATCAACAAGAAAACAATGGGCTGAAAAGACACACTAGATCAGATGGACATAATAGATATTTTCAGAGTATTTTACCCCAAAGCAGCAATGTATACATTCTTCTCAAGTGCACAAGAAACATTTTCAAGGATAGACCACATGTTAGGAAACAAATCAAGTCTCAATAAATTTAAGAAGACTGAAGTCATATCAACCGTCTTCTCTGATCAAAGTGGTATGAAACTAGATATCGACTACAAGAAGAAAACTGGATAATATACAAACACAAACACATAGAGGCTAAATAACATGCTACTAAACAATAAACAGGTTATTAATGAGATCAAGGAAGAAATCAAAAGATACCTGGAGACAAATGAAAATCTATGGGATACAGCAAAAGCAGTCCTAAGATGGATATTCAAAGCAATACAGGCCTACTTCAAGAAGCAAGAAAAAGCTCAAATAAACAATCTAACCTTACAGTTAAAAGAACTAGAAAAAGAACAGTAAACAAAGCTCAAAGTTAATAGAAGGAAGGAACTAATAAAGATCAAAGTGGAAAGAAATGTAATCTACAAATCAATACAAAAGATTAATGAAACCAAGAGCTGGTTCTTTGAAAAGATAAACAAAATTGACAGACCCTCAGCCAGACTCATCAAGGAAAAAAGAGAGAGGACTCAAATCAGTAAAATCAGAAATGAAAGAGGAGAAATAACCGTGGACTCCACAGAAATACTATGAGCGATTATATGCCAACAAATTGGACAATCTGGAAGAAATGGACACATTTCTAGAAACACACAATCTCTCAAAACTGAGTCAAGAAGAAACAGAAAATCTGATTACCACCAATGAAATAGAATCGGTAATCAAAAACCTCCCAAAAAACAAAAGTCCTGGACCAGATGGCTTCATAGGCTAATTTTACCAATCGTTCAAAGAAGAATTAATACCCATTCTTCTCAAACTATTCCAAAAAATTCAAGAAGAGGGAATGTTCCCTAACTCCTTTAATGAGGCCACCATTACCTTGATTTTAAAAAGAGGCGAAGACATTACAAAAAAAGAAATATATAGGCCAATATCTCTTATGAACATTGATGCAAAAATCCTCAACAAAATATTAGCAAACTAAATTCAGCAATACACTAAAAATATACATCCTGATCAAGTAGGATTTATTCCTGGGATGCAAGTTTGGTTCAATATCCACAGATTAATGTGATATACCATATTAACAAATATAAAGATAAAAATGATATGATCATATCAATAGATGCAGAAAAAGCGTTCAACAAAATCTAGCATCCATTTATGATAAAAAACTCTCAGTAAAGTGGGAATAGAAGGAACACATTGCAGCATAATAAAGGCCATATATGGCAAACTTACAGCTAACATACTCAATGGGGAAAGGCTAAAAGCATTTTCCTTAAGATCAGGAACAAGACAAGGATGCCCACTTTCACCACTTCTCTTCAACATTGTATTGGAAGTCTTAGCCACAGAAATAAGACAAGAAAGAGAAATAAAAGGCATCCAAATTAGAAAGGAAGAAGTAAAATCCTCATTATTTGCCAATGAATGATACTATATATGGAGAACCCTAAAGATTCCACCAAAAAAAAACTGTTAGAACTGATCAATGGATTCAGTAAAGTAGCTGTTACAAAATAAATATTCAGAAGTTGGTGGTATTTTTATACACCAATGATGAACTTTCATAAAGAGAAATTAAGAAAAGAATCTAATTTACAATTGCATCAGAAACAATAAAATACCTGGGAATCAAATTAACCAAGAAGGTAGAATACCTGTTTCCATAAAATTACAAGCCATTAAAAAAAATTGAAGAAGATACAAATAAATGGAAGCATATTCCATGTTTATGGGTAGGAAGGATCGACATTGTTAAAATGCCTGTACTACTCAAAGCAATCTATAGATTCAATGCAATCCCTATTAAAATACCAATAGCATATTTTATGGAGCTTATAAATGGCATTTATATGGAGCCATAAAAAGCCTGAATAGCCATGGCAATCTTGAAAAAAAAGAACAAAGTTAGAGGTATCACACTACTTGATATCAAACTATACTACAAAGCTACAGTAATCAAAACAGCATGATACTGGCATAAAAACAGATACATTGGTCAATGGAACAGAATAGAGAGCCCAGAAATAAATCCAAGCCCATACACTCACTTAATATATGTCAAAGGAAGTAAAAATATATAATGGGGTAAAGACAGTCTCTTCAATAAATGATGTTGGGAAAATGGGACAGATGCATGCTTGCAAAACAAAAACAAAAACAAAACTGGACCACCTTCTTACACCATATACAAGGCTAGACTCAGAATTGATTAAAGACTTAAATGTAAGACCCAAAACCATAAAACTTCTAGAAGAAAACATAGGCAGTAAACTCTCCGATATTACTAACGGGAATTTCTTTTCAGATATATCTCCTTGGGCAGGGAAACAAAAGAAAATTAAACAAATGAGATTACATCAAACTAAAAAGTTTTTGTACAGCAAAGGAAACCATCAACAAAACAAAAAGACAACTGACTGGCAGAAAATATTTCACTAATGATACATCTGATAAGGGGTTAATATCCAAAATATATAAAAACTTATACAACTCAACAACAAAAAAATCCAATTAAAAAATGGGTAGAAGACCTGAACAGATACTTTTCCAGAGGAAATATGGATGCCTAATAGACATGTGAAAAGATGTTCAAGGTCGCTTACTATTAGAGAATTGCAAATTAAAACCACAATGAGATATTACCTCACACCTGTCAGAATGGTTATCATAAGTAAATCAAAAAATAAGTGTTGACGAGGATGCAGAGAAAAGGGAACCCTCATACATTGTTCGTGAGATTGCAAATTGGTACAGCCACTATGGAAAACAGTATGGAGTTTTCTCAAAAAATTAAAAATGAATATGCCTTTTGATCCTGTAATTGCACTTCTGGGTATTTTTCTAAAGAAAACCAAAACAATACTTCATAAAGATCTATGTACTCTAATATTCATGGTAGCACAGTTTACAGTAGCCAAGATATGGAAACAACCTAAGTATCCATCAGCAATTGGAAAAAGAAATTACGGTTCATATATTTTCATAAAAATATGAAATTCTACCATTTGTAACATAATAACCTAGAGGTTATTATGCTGAGTGAAATAAGTCAGACAAAGAAAGATAAATACCATATAATTTCACTTATATGCGGAATCTAAGGAACACAAAGAAGAAACTAATCAAAAACAGACTCACAAATATAGTGGACAATTTGGTGACAGACAGAGGGGAGGGGAGTTGGGTGGCTGGGAGAATGGGGTGAAGGGTTAAAGAAGTTCAAATTAGTAGTTGATAGTTGATCACGGGGATGAGGAGCACAGCATAAGAAATGCAATTAACATTAATATGTAGATTAGGTGAAGGGTCAGGGGAGGGAGGCAGCAATGGGGGGATCGTTTTATGAACTATGTAGATGTTTAACCAATGTACTGTATACTTGAAACTAATTTAAATAAATTAATTTAAAAAGGTTTTCCAGAAAAAAATCCAAAAGCATTTTTTATTGCTGCATACTTTGTCCAAACTACTGTTTAAAAGATGTATTATCTGGAGAGGAAAAAATGGCATAGATGATAGAGGCTCTGTTCATCCCTCTGGCTACCAAATCAAGGTTGTGACAGAAACAAGGAGCAGCAGCAAGGAAAAATCGCCTGGGATCTAGAGGTACAAGCCATACAAATAGGGTGAAATTCAAAAAATGCACCCTGCAACAGCAGAAGGTAGGATGGGGCAAGGATGCGGGGCTGTCCGGTCTCCAACGGCTGAGTGAGATGGAAGCAGCAGCAGCGATTGGGCAGAAGCCTCTAAAAGGGGCCAATCTGCGAGCGGATTTTCCTGGTGATGGACCATCTTGCTCTGAGCACCAGTGCCTATTAGACTGTGTGCAGGGGCACCAGGGACTTACAGGGAGACATTGTCAAAGTGAGAGCCAAGGTGAGACTTGCTCTGTACAGAAGTGCCGGCACTCCCCATTGTTCCCTGTTGAGTCCTTCCCACTCCCAGTGCTGGACACAGTACTGCCATAACCTTGACATTATCAAATTGGATAACAGAGGTCACTTCAACCAGAGGATTCCCTGAAACCCTGCGTCCCCCAACTTGCAGCCCCACCCAAGCCACATCCATGTGTATCCTCAGCAAGTCAAGTGCTCCTTGCTGAGCAGCCCCTAGACTAACACTGGAGGCAGCTGGCCTTGGTTTCTGGTGTGGCCTTTTGAGGCAACTATAAGCATAGCATCTGTGGATTGCTTGCTGATTCTTAACAAGTGGCCCCAGAGGGGTAGAGGCTTGGACTAAATTTGGCCTGCAGCTGAACCCATCTCAGGACTGTGCCACTGGACACCTACTTCACAAATCTACCCTAATAAGACCGAGAGACTCAGGAGCTTAGTACATAGAAACAGACATGGAAAGACAGCCAAAATGGGAATACAAAGAAGCAGAAACTATATGAGAGAACAGAGATCCAGATATAATGGAGTCAAGTAATCTAACAGATTCAGACTTCAAAACATTGGTTCTAAAGATGTTCAATGAAATTTTGGAATGTGCTTTTTGGGGCACGGTCTCAAATTGGCAGTAACTAAGCAGAGATGGCTCATTCTAATCAAGGCCTTACTGAATAATTGGAAATCATTTATGGCATCATGGGTGAACAACCAAACCTTGTTCACATTTATAAATGAAAGTGCTAGATGTCTCAGTGATCTGGTTTTTGAGAAGTAGGATGTAGCCCAATAGTTAGAGTTTGATCTCTATAGGTTGAGGAATGGTTTCTGGAGGATGGTATGGGAGCAACAGCAAACCTGCATCTTTATTTCCCCAGCACAAACAAAATACTATGTTTTCCCCAGTGGAAGTGAAGGACTGGGAATTCTAGACATGACTTTTCACAGTCTAGACTTTTAACTCAAATGCATATTCTTCTTTGTTGGAGGTAAGGAATAAGAGTCATGGGATAGTTGTAGCATGTATCTGAAATAAGGAATAATTAAAAAGAGATAAGTTCAGGGCAGACAATATTAGGTCATGGCCAGAGGGGAGTATCTTGTCCACTGAATCAGAGAAAGCTCCAGGTAAGATTATTCATAGTCAGTTTTTTTTTTCATAATCTGAAGCCTACTCAGTTGGCACCAATCTCATTAGTAATATCTCAAGATGTTAAAAAAGCCTTACCTCTGACCCATGCCCGAATATTTTCTGATTCTATTTTAGAAGAAAATATCGTGTTCTCTGAGATGATTTCTGATTCCTCATTGTTGCCCATGTTTTCAGAAAAATGGAGAGGTAAAGCCCCAAACCCTCTGATGCTAAGGAATCCATGAGTATCATTATTAAAAAATCATCAAATGAGAGATCATCATTAGAAAATTCACTCTCTTCGTCAACAGTGTCATCACCATTGCCATTATCCTTATCATATTCATCATCATTATGATTGTTGTAATTTTCATCCCCTGAAGGCACTACCTCTTCTGTGTAGATATCAGAGTCTTGACCAGTTCCACAGGCCAAGTCAGGTATCTTTTACATAAAAACAAGAAATCAATAAAGTAAAAATAAATGTAAATGTCTATTCACTTTTGAACACTAAATTATGTAAGCTATTGCTATCTAAATGAATTATTTGCATAGTAAATGACAGACATATTTTCACCACTGCATTCCACTAAAAATAAAAACTGAACCATGTATTCTTAAAGCAGCTCCTCAATAAGAAAAAGAGCCATCAGTGTTCTACAAGCATAACTATGGTTATATATTTAAGGAGTCTTAACCTACTTAAGTGTACTAGAAGTATTTAATATCAGCAAATACTATACTCCATGGCACTGATTCTAGGAGTGATTTAAATTATGTCTGGGATGAGTTTGAATTAGGGAACTGTGATATCTGCAGACTACTAGTAACTTTTTCCTGTCAGGTGTACTGAATCACACTTTAATCAGGGCATCAATACAACATAATATCTAACTTCCATCCAGAGAATAGTAACGTTCATGAAATTTTTCCAGAATTAATTTAGGTGATATCCTGAAAGGCAAAATCAGTATTTTAATGCTGTAACATCCAGCAACTATGTTAATCAATCAAACAACTAAAACTTACAGTCTTATTCAATTAACTAGTTATTCACAGACCCACCCAGTGACAAGCTTAACCAAACTTGTCCTAGTTTTCTCATTGAAGAATAGGTATTTTCAATAATCAATAACAACATTTAAATAAAAAATAATTATAGACATATAGTCAAAAGTATTTTCTATGCTTCACAATACTTAAAGAAAAAATATAACATTTAAGAGCTAAGAATAATTTATCATTAATAAACCCATGAAAATATTAATTTAATAAATGTTCCTTTTAAGAAGATAGCTATATTAGTGCTTTCATACACCCATGCAAACTGTGTTCCATGCATATATTGTATCTCCAATTAATTCTTAATTGGCCTAATTCTAGGTGTTAATTTTTTATCATTTCTTATTTTTACTAAAATAGTAGGTTTTTTTTTGGTTTAATATATTAACATTACTAATAATTTTTATATGACTATGGAATCAAATTAGAAAAATAATGATTTTACTAATGAAAAGAATAAATCTTTCTTTACTAGCTGAATTCCTATAATTTATGATACTTTCACAAATGTACTAATACATATCAATTTTATCCTAATTTTTTATTCTAATATTGAAAATTAAGTTTACAAAGGCCACTCAGGTTTGGTTAATATAAATACTCAATTTATGAAGTGGATTTATTGCATAAGTTAAGATTTTAACATTTCGATAGAGTTAATAATGTTTTTTTTGATATATAATAAAACAATAATTATTGAAATATTTGTATGATTAATGAATTGTTTATCCCATCTGAAATTAGAAGAATAAAACCATCTCTCAGGTCAAGCTGCTTAATCATTTAATGTTGTGTTACCTTGAGTTACATAGATAAGAATGTAACTTCTATGTTTAAAATTAATTATCATGACATTTTTTAAATTAAAAAGAGAACTATTACTTTATAAAATTTCTATGAAAAAACTTGTTATATGTGCTAATACTATTCTACCTGTGACCCCTAAAGTTGAAGAAACTGTTCAAATTGCATTTATTATTTAAACATTTGTGAAGAATTTTTTCATCTGTAATGCTTATCATTTGAAGGTTTGGGAAAGTGTTCAAAACAATCTGACTTGTTCTTGGAGTTACTAAAAAAAAAAACAACAAAAAATAAAACAAAAGACCTAATCTACTCTTAACCACATTAAGATGAGCAAGGATGGACTAATGCAAGTTTGCTATGGGGGAAATCCATATCCTCACGCAAGGGATATTTAACAAACTCTGGAAATATTTTTGGTTGTCACAACTAAGCAAGAGAGTGCTACTGGGATCTAGTGGGTAGAGGCCAGGTATAATAATAAACTTCCTACACTGCACAGGACAAGCTCCATCCCACTCCATTTTACAAGAAAGAATTTTCTAGCTCCAAATGTCAACAGTGCCAAGGTTGAGAAACTCCGGACCAACACATTGAGGATTAGAATCCTAGATAAAATTGCCAAATTTTGGTATTCAAATAAAAAATTTTACTTTTAAATCACTATAATTGCAATTATACTTGTAGTGTCCAGTATAATTAGAAAAAATCCTGAAAAATATAAATATAAAGAAATTAACCACATTTGTGTGTAAGAATCATTTGCACAAACATCGCCTTTCTAGGGCAGTAAACATATTTTTTGTATAGGTCTTCTTATCTTGTGGCTAATTATACTTTTAACAACCTTGAAATTACCAATAAGCAATAACTAATTTTATAGAACTATAAATGTATTGAATGTTTCTAGGACGAGTTTTTGACTGATTATTTGTATACTAGGCCAGAATAAAAACAAATTAATTTCTATTTGTGGCCAAAGGTAGTACCATTTAAAAGCTCCAAGATTTATATAATAGCTTGAAATTAGAGGTGGTAAAATCAGTATGTATTTAAAATATAATACTTGAATTTAAGTGAATCCAATTAGTGTCTAATGGTCAGATAATCTGACTAAAGAACTGAAACAATCTTGATTTCTTCAGCTGACCTTTGATTATCAACTAAAATTCTAAAATCAAATTTTGATTTGGATTTCAAGACAGGTTCTTTCTCAATCAGAGTTAAAGCTATAGATGACAAAAATACTAAAAATATGGAAAATATAAATACATAGAAGGCATTATTCTATTTCTCTTATATTAATAAATGTCCAACTATTTTTACTTTATATTCATGTAAATTTAAGGCTAATATTGTTGATTATTTCTTAAATAAGAGTGGTTAATATTTCTTAAATAAATTTGATCTGTGACAATATATGAAAAACCCCAGTGGTTTAAAGATCTAGGTTTTACAGATCATTTCATAATATTTTAATATAAATCTTAGCATTTCATGCATTGCTTAGTGATTTACTGATGTACAGTTAGTAAACATAGGTTTATGACAAAATATAGGAAATTTTTCATGGCTCACTATCTGTTTTTATCATATTGAGTAATAATGGATAATATAGTTGACAGTGCAAGGAAAAATGAGATCACGACAGCAGAATTATCACTATTTGTAATCTATAAGAAAGTTGATCTAGTACATCCCTTACCTATTATAACAATATCTTTCTCTTATTCTGCTAAAAGAGCTGTCATAAATGTTAAATATGACAATTCTTGACCATTAAGGGTTATATAAAATAAATGCTTCAGAATTACAAAATTAGTAGAAAGGAATTCTTAATTTAACTCTTTTGAATTAGAACATTTGGGGGGTTTAAACTCCTTTTTCATGATATTTGTTAAAATTTACCAATTAAGGTCATAAATAAACAAACATGTTTTCAGTCCCTGTGCATTTACAAATCTTATTTTAAAGGGGAGGATAAAAGAGATACATGTTTAAATATAATAGAAACATATATGTTATATTTGTAAGTCACATGTCTTGATAAGATTTTTAGAATAAAATATTCAAAAAATTGAGTTCTAAACCTTCATGCCCACAAAACCATTGTACAGCATTAATAAGTTATAGTACTTAAAGAACAATAATTGGTCAACATGGTAAAAATAATAAATTTACTTTTATCTTGATTAAAATATAATGTAAATGCCTTTATATGTCAAAGCCAGTATATATACATTTTCTTTCTGGGAATCAAAGCAGAAGTTTAAATTCAGGTATGTACAGCCTCTGCATATTATAACAGCCTCTGTAAGAAGCCAATAGTTTTTAAGAGTAATGTTTCCAAGAAACATATACAACTACCAAATTATCTTCAAAGAAAATAGAGCTACATCAAAATAAATTCTTAAAAGAGAAATTTTTTTTATCAATGATGCCCATTACATTGAGGTTTGTGGCACCTACAGATTCCAATTAAAAATTCCCTTTAAAAATCTCTACTATTCTTAATAAACACAGTAATTTTCTTTGACTTATCTATCCTCTTAAAAGAAAAAAGATGCTGCTCCTTGTAAAATACTACATGTGTAATGGAAACCAAGAACAAGAATTCTACAATGTTGATCTGAACTAAAGAAGGGAGCTTACTAATAACAGGAAAAAAATGTCTAATGGAAGTGAGTGTGTGTTTATCCAATCTCCCGAATAATTCTGGATTTTAAAAATGCTTTTTGGGAGTCTTGCTATACATTTACTGAAGTAGAAAATTTCTAAGAAGTATTTTAACAGTATTTTGAAGAAAAAGAAGATATAATTGGAAATGATATGATTCAGTCAAATTTTATTATTAACTACTAAATAACAAAGTAATGAGTATGGTTTAGAATGAATGAGTCATACAGAGTAACTCTCATAGTAACATGCACAAAGAAACCTGAATACCAAAGCGGTGCTCAGGCGACACAGATTTTTAAGTAATGTTTTGATTATCAAACTCTAATTTAAAAAGCACAATTTCTCATAAATTTCACTACATCAGGATTTTTATTTTGAAATATAGTGAAACCTTATCAGTGATAGTATACTGGTAAACATTTAGTAAATTCTGATTTTATCTCCTGAACAATACATTTTCTCTAATCAAAATCGTTTGTGATTTGGCAAACTTCCAAGAGGTGGAAGAAAACCTCTTAACATAAAGTTAATGGAACGTAATAATAAGCAATTTGCATTTTATAACATCATTACTCTATAATGTAATGTATACTATTAAACCATTGGATTATTAAGCTAACTGAACTCTATAGCACATTTCCTATTTAAATGATTTTTATTATCACCAGAATTATTTAGGTTTGTAACAATTGCTATTAACTCTATTAACTAAATCCTTGAATCTAATTTAATTATTTGTATTAGGAACTATGCTAAAATACTTGAGCTATCTTTAAAAATTAAAGGCAAGTTTCAAAATAAATATACCTTAAATGTATTTACTTATTCACTTAATCACTTTACTTTTCATGAATAATGTCATTCAAAGATCAGTGAACCTTAAATGCATGATTGACTTTTAAAATAGAATTCTGAATCATATCTGGTTCAGTGAGTCAATCCATGTAGAAAAATTTAGGGGAAAATATAAATTTTATCTTTAAGAAAATGACTAGCTCTATTAGAATAGTGCATGAGCAGGATATGAGTGTCATGTATCTTCTGATGATGACTTACATGCCCAATCTCCAAAACCCTGTACCCAATCTCCAAATCCATGAACGAAGCCAAAACATATGACACATAAACAATTAAATGATTACTGGTGACATTACACTTTTTAATGTTGGTGGAGGAAGAAGCAACAACAAAGTACACATTTCATAAGCCATTGATGGTGTCAATTATTCTCAAACCAGTATAATAAAGGAAAATGTAAACTGTTTTGTTAAAAGTATTTATGAAGAATACATCTATGCAGTAAAGTCAGTATCTTCTAAAGAAACCACTCAAGGCTCTTGATCTATATATGACCTAATTCTTACATGTGCAAGAGGTTCTCCAGCTCATCCTCTCTTTAAGCTATACCTAAATATTCTCTATATAAATAACTGTTTAGGGAAAACAGTGTAGAAAAGGAGAAACTGGATAACATATTTAGCTTCTTAAAAATGTAATTGTTTAGAACATTGGACAGAAGTCTAATCCCTCCTACTTTTTGTAAGTGCATGGAAACAAAGGCCAGATATTTCCATGTATTTGAATAATAATTAAGTAAATCCTGTGTTCATAAAAATAATTTTTAATGAAATTATGCCTGTTTTCCATAACATTCTCTTTCCTATTTAACCTTAGTGAACACTACATGATGAACAATGCCAGCTTAGAAAAGGATTCACCCCACATAAATTTTATGACAGTACGTCTGCTGTCAGATAATTCATCACAAGTCAATCTTTTGCCAATTGACCTAACTCAGCTTGAGTTGTTCAGCTAAAATAAATGGAGAATGCGGTATGAGTTGACTTCACTGATTTATGCAGGAAGTTGCAACTCTCTGGCTCAAGGTAGATCAGACCTTCAGGAAGAAGAGGGAATATAAAATGTTAAAGAAAAAAACAATTGTAGGTATTTTGGGTTTCATGTGTTGTGCTCATATATTCTGATTATCCCTGTTTAAATTTTTTCTGGCTTTAGTCAAATATAGTAGACAATTAGTTGCTTGTATTTATATTGTACAGTTCAATGAGTTTTTTAATTGCAGTTGGCATACAATATTAGTTTTAGTTGTACAGTGTAATGATTAGAGATCTATACAACTCACAGTGATCACTCCACTAAATCTAGTATCCCTCCTCCCCCTTAGATATTTATTACAACATTATTAAACTATTTTACTTATACTATATTTTGTATCTCCATGTCTATTGTGTAACTATTCATTTGTACTTCTTAATCCCTTTGCCCTTTTTTGCTGTCTCCCCAACCCTCTCTCATCTATTAGCTTCAAAATATTCTATGTATCTATGAGTTTATTTCTGCTTTTGTTGTTTATTTTGTTCTTTATATTCTATATGTATGTGAAATCATGAAATATTTGTCTTTTTCTATCTGAACCATTTCATTAAGTGCTATACACTCTACATCAAAGCAATATCTTTTTCATCCCTTTCCTTTCAGTCTGTGTGTGTCTTAATCTGAAGTGAATCTCTTGTAGGCAGCATATGTAGGAGTCTTATGTTCTTATCCATTCAGCCACTCTATCTTTTGCTTGGAGCATTTAATTCTTTTCCATTTGAGGTACTTACTGATAAGAATGTAGTTGTTACCATTATTTTTTCCTGTTTTTGATACATATTTTTTCTTCTTAAAAATGTCTCTCCAACATTTCCTATAATACTGGCTTGGTATTGATTAATTTCTTTAGCTTCTTTTTTTGTCTAGAAAGCTCTTTATCGGTCCTTCCACTCTAAATGATAGCTTTGCTGGATAAAGTATTCTTGGTTGTAGATTCTGGGTTTTCATCATGTCGAATATTTTGTACCAAGTCCTCTGTACTCCACAGTTTCTTTTGAGAAATCAGATGCCAGTCTTATGGGTGCTCCCTGTAAGTAACTAACTGCTTTTATCTTGCTGCTTTTAAGATTCTCTCTTTGTATTTAACCTTTGGCATTTTAAGTATGATGTATCTTAGTGTGGGTCTCTTTGGGTTCCTGGTTTTTGGGACTCTCCGAACTTCCTGGGATTTTATGTCTATTTTCTTCACCATGTTAGGAAAGTTTCCCATCATTATTTCTTCAAATAGCCATCCAACATCTTGTTTTAATTCAGGTACCCCAATGACATGGATATTTATACCTTTAATAGTGTCTCATAGGCTCCTTAAATTATTATAATAGTCTTGGCTTCTTTTATCTTGTCATTCTGATTGAGTGTCCTTGGCTTTCCCATCCTCTATATAGGTCATTTGATCCTCTTCTTTATTCACATCATTTATTCCATTTAATATACTTCTCATCTCAGATAATGTGTTCTTCATTTCTGACTGGTTCCCTTTTATAATTTCCATTTCAATTTTTGTGTTTTTTTATCTTTTTGTTGAAGTTCTCACTGAATTCAACTACACTTCCCATAAGTTCATTGAGCATCTTAATAACCAGTGTTTTGAACTCTGCATCTGTTAGATTGCTTGACTCCTTTATTTCTGGATCTCTGTTCCGTTCTCTCATATGGTTTCTGCTTCTTTGTCTTCCTATTTTGGCTGTCCTTCTATGTCTATTTCTATGTACTAAGCAAAGCTCATAAGTGTCCTGGTCTTATTAGTATAGCTTTTTGTAGTAGGTGTCCTGTGGCACACTCCTGAGAGGGATTTAGCAGCTGGCCAAGTTTAGCCCCACCCTATATCCCTCCAGGGCCACCTGCTAAGATTCAGCAAGCAATCCACAGATGCTGTGCTTATAGTTGCCTCAAGAAACCACATCAGAAATGGAGGCCAGCTGCCACAGTGTGAATCTCGGCTCCACTAAGCAAGGAGCACCTGACTCATGGAAGACACAACTGAATGTGGCTTGGGTGGGGCCATGAGTTGGAGGAGGCAGAGTTTCGGGAAATCCTTTGGGCTGAGCGACCTCTATTATCCAGTTTGATGACATCTCAGCTATGGCAGCACTGAGACCTGGCACTGGGAGCAGGGAGGGCTCAACAGGGAACAATTGATACCGCTGGCACTTCTATATAGTGTAAGTCTCACCTTGACCCTCACTCTGACAAATTAGTGTACTCCGGTAAGTCTCTGGTGCCCTTCACACAGCTGAACCAGCGCTGGTGCTCACAGCAAGTGAGTCCATCATCAGGAAAGTCCACTAACGAATGTGGCCCTTTTAAGAGGTGTCTGCTACTGCCGCAACCTCTGTCCCATTCAGCCGCTTGGGACTGGGCAGCCTCACGGCTTTGCCCCCTCTTACTTTCTACTGTTGCAGGGTAATTATTTCTCTCCTGAGTTGTAGTGCTTCAGTTCATCTAGATCCCAGGTGACTTTACTTGCTGTTTTGCTCCATGTTTCTATCACAACTTTGATGTGGTTGCAAGAGGGATGAACAAAGCCTCTATCATCTAGGCCATTTTTCCCCCCTCTTTCCCTTTCCTTGTTTAACTTTTCAGAGGGGCCCTTTTCACTTTCAAATTTATCCTTGTGTGGAGGATAAATTCTATGGTCTCCCTCATTTAATATAATGCAAATAGATGACAGAAAACCAGATGAGAGTAAAATATAGGTAAACACACACACACACACACACACACACACACACACACACACACACACACAAAGATATATACCAGGCATACAAGAATAATTTTTTCTTTAATTTATAAATTGAATCTGAACTCTGAGGGACAAACAATTTGTCCAGTGTCCTTGTGGGAATCATTTAAGTAAGCACCACTTAAAATAACTACAAATACTGCCTAAGCAATCATCAAAATAAGCAGTTATTTTTAAAACAACTACTAATCACTGCGACTATGAGAACAAATCCAGTTACTTGTGAAACAAATTGCTAAACGTGTGAAAACACAGAATTATGTAGTCAGTTATTTGTAAGAAAAGAAACAAGATAAAAAATCTTTCAATATCACACTAACACAAAACACAAAAGCTGTTGTCAGTAAAAAGAATTGTTGACACTCACTATGGCAATGCACTGCAAATATGGGTAAATCAACTATCACTAACTCATGAAGCAATCACAAGTTTAAGAAACCTTAACAGCTGCAGCAGATGAAACAATTGTCAGTAAGCCATGTAAGCATGGATGTACTTCAGAAATACTCTTGAGGTTACATACGACAATAGTGCATGTTTACTTACAGCTGTAGCTAATCTAATCAAGACATTATGTCTTAAAATGGAAAGATGGGAATACAAAAATAATTGCTTCATCAAATTCCAAAGTTGTCTGTTAGTATCAGAAAGTTATTTGGTAAAATGTTATTCTTACATTCATTAATACCCAAATAAGGCCAGCCGCTATTTTGTGGGGTATGTAGAACATTATCTAAGATAAGAGTCATTTTTTTTTGCTTCAAACCTTTAACAGTCTAGATTATAAAAGACCAGACATAGTTAAAATAAGATTACTATTTACAAAACATCCACAATACAAGTGGAGAAAAAACTTTCAATTCTTTAAATTATTTTAATTTGCCATAGCATAGTTATATTTGTGCATACAAATATAGTTCAAGAAGTCATGTCTACTAGATAAATAATAAAATAACAGATTTCTAAGAGTTAAAGAGATTGAAACCGGTTTTATTATTCTGGCTATTTTGCATGTAAACTGTTTTTCTATGTGAGACCTCTAGCTTTATAAAAATCTTTTCATTATACCAGTTGGGTATTTGATCTTAAGCATCATTTGAAGGACTAAAGCAAAACTCCAGGCACCTAAATGTGCCTGAAACTATGGCAGGATTTCTGGAGAAAATAGATTTCAGAGAAATGTCTAGAATCCTAAAAGCTACAGATGGATAAACCAGTTCAGCTTATATAGATGCTAGCCAACAATGTTCCAACTAAGTGCCATATCTATCAGTCCCAATGAGGAAATTTTGACTTTTCCTGTTCCATGAGTACTTCCAGTTAAAGATGCATTCTCATACCATTACAATGGTTTCCAAAGGCTTAAAAATGATAGGATGGTCATAAATATGTCTTCAGCTTATAAAGTTCTAGATTGAGTTTGGAATCTAGGAATTACTTGAGGGGGTAATATGGTGTTGAAGACAATGATATGGATATCCATAGCTGATTTTTTAGGAATTACTTTCTGCACAGTAAAATTTAAAGGTTCACAGGACTCCTGAAACATGCAAAATCTATTAAATACAGAATCGCCCATTATCCTCAGGGGTTATGTTCCAAGACCTACAGTGAATGTCTGAAACCACAAATAGTACTGAACCTTATACACAATTTTATTTTCCTATACCTTCTTATCTATGATAAAGTTTAATTTATAAATTAGACACTGCAAAAGATCAACAACAGAAACTAATAAGAAATTAAAACAAGTATAACAATATACTGTAATAGAAGTTTTATGAATGTGGTCTCTCTCAGCAAACTAGCATGAATTTCTTTTTCCTTCTTCGGATAGAAGATTTATTTTTACTGTAGATCTCAGCAATCTCAGCATATAATTTTTTTTCCTTATTTAGTTGAAAACTTTCACATTTTCACTTAAAGGAAGCACTTCATAACTTCTCTTTTGCATATTTAAATTACTATTTTTGTTCTTTGGAGCCATTATTAAGTAAAATAAGGGTCACTTGAACACAAACACTGCAATACCTGGATAGATGATCTTATAACCAAGATGATTACTTAGTGCCTAATGGGTGGAAAGAGTATACAGCATGGATACACTGGACAAAGAGATAATCCATGTCATGCTACTTGGAATGGCATGCAATTTCAAACTTATAAATTGTTTATTCTGGAATTTTTTATTTAATATTTTCACACTGAGATTGACTATAGGTAACCAAAACTTCAGAATGTAAAACTACAGATAAGGGAGGACCACTATACTTAAGTCCTGAGAGAAAATGCAGTGTGATACCACTAAATGAAGTACAGAATATATTGATTGGCACCATTATCTTATAATCATTTTGTGTATTTGATCAACGTAAGTAGTCTTCATTTTATGTTTATTTATTTATCAAAGGTAGTTGAATATCGGGGAGTTAATTGAATATTCCTTAGTGTGTAACTAAACATGATTGTATTTTCCAGCTTTTGATAGTTATATACACTCTCGTATTCATTCATATAATCATTCGGTAACTTAAAGCATTATGTTTAAATAAATGTCATCTATAAAGTTCTACACTTCTTAGTTTATTTATAATCCATTATTTTTTTAATTTATGCATCTCTGGATTGTTTAGAGCATCACCTTGTTCTTCTGTTAACTGTTCACTTCATTATTTTCATTACTGACAGCAAAGCTCTCCTTGCCCATGGCCAAGCTGGTTTTAATAAGAGTTTAAATAAACTCTTATCCTCAAAGGATGTCTTGACCCCCTCATAAACCAGGAAAATATACTAGCAACTATGAAAGACTTGTCCTAGCAAGTATGCTTAATATATTATATTTAAAACTTTTAAAAATTCAGAATGATTAAAAATTTCAAAAAATCAAATTTGTTATTACATATCTCTCCTACAGAACCCATTACTAAAAGGCAATTGTAATGTACTTACAAGAAAAGAAATAGTAAAATAGAAAAAGATTTCAGTGTGAAAAAAGAAAAGGGGGAAATTTTTTTATGGTATATGAATGAGATGTAAATAAGGCAATTCCAGATGGTAGAAATTGTATATGAGAATGTATTCACATTAGTAGTAACGTAGTCATATGGAAGACCAGGAGGAGGCAAAGACAAATGAGGAGAAGGAGACATTTGATTCAAGAGATAGCTAAAGAAAGTAAATGGAAGTTTATTTGTTTGTTTTTTTTTTTTTAATTGAACTAGGTCCAAGAAATAAATGTAGAGTCAGTGGTATTGATTGAGAAAGGGAATAATACTGTCATATTTTTCTCTATATGCATACATAAAATGTGTATGAAAAATAGGTTTAGATTGCAAAATAAGCTTTGAAGGAGTATAAAACATAATTTAAGAGGAATTGGGAAACACTATAATCTTAAATTATAGATTTAAACCAATAACTACTGTTTATAGAATATTTTTATTTAAAGCACTCAGGGAATATCATGTTTTTTCTTCTTTTATTAATTTTTTAATATCCCTACTAATAGAAATGGATAATTTTAATTTTATCCATTATGTAGGAGTGGATTTGGTAGCATAACAAGTTTGAAATTAAGATAGTAGAAAGACTCATGTAATTATCACGTCTAACACAAGAATTACCATTTCCATCAAAAAGGTTTTATTTCTTATATCAAAACTGGTTTGCAAATAAATCTTGGCAAAAGGTATTATTAATGCCATAACTGCAGGCCTAGTGAGAAATAATATATAAATTAATTAAAATATTTAGTGAAAATCTACTAAAAGATTTGGAGATTTTAATTTTTCTGAAGCTATGAAGACTTAAAATAATTTCATGTTCTTTTTTGAGATTTTTTAATTTAAAATTTTTTTTTTAATTTCATGTTATTAATGGCAGAATGACCAATGAAAGATAATTTTTTTAGTATAATAAATGTTTTCCTCCTTACTATCATCAGTGTTAAAATATACTACCTATAATGCCTGTTATTAAACTCCTTGGAGACAGTGACTATTTTTCACTTTTATTCCTCAAGACTTTGTATATTAGGCACTCATTAAATATATGTTAAATTTCGATGACTGTAATTAGACTAACATATTAGCAGTTAGTTACTATTATAATTAAGACAGTATTTAGTAAAATAGCTTTACATTCTTTAGAATTTTACTTCATTCTATTGGAGAAGCTGAAAATAATGGACTTCTACATTGAAAATAAGCAACAGGATGAGGAAACTTCATAAGAAAATCTTCCATAGAATAAACTTCTTAATTAAATGAGATCTCAAGGACAGAAGTGATTTAGCTTAAATAATCCAAAACTTTATTTTATAATATTTAACCTTTAAAACTCCTTGTTTTGTTTACTAAAACAAAGTTTAAAATTACCTTTTCAAGATATTTGTATTTCTCATTATATAACTTTGTACTACATTTCCTAGCACAAAGTATAGAGATGTCAACATGCAGCAATTAAAATATAATGCCACTAAACATTCTTTCAATGTATCAAGAAAAGCGATAGGTTTCTTATGACTGGTCACCTAGAATTGTCTCTTACATTTCACAGCAAATGAAAAACATGGACAGCTTAAGTTTTATTATTTTAGTTTATAAAAAACATATATTTATGCATGCATGTAGATATTCTATTTTGATGTACTGAGCTCTCTAGTAATGAATATTTAACATTTTATAAAAAAAACACATTATTACATATTTGTAGAATAAGATTGGTGGAGATATAATAATTTCTGCAAAAAAAAAAACCACTGAACAATGAATATTTCAGAAATAGGTAAAAAAAAATCTCTTTGTTTTTTAATTAAATTGAACATAATACTTTCCTTCCCCTGGAAACCTCTACCTGTATTCAGAAACTAAAGACACTTCAACAAAGATGGACTAAAATGTAATGTGTAGTCAAAGCAATTTATTCAATTTGTTATGCTATTATATTATTTAATTATTTACACATTTTAATTAATTTTATGGAGATGACTGTAAACTGATAAATATAAAGAAAGAATATTAATTTCTTTAGTATTTGAGTTTGAAGTGAAAACTACTTTTCATGTACACTTTATATTTTTTGTTAAATAATGTATTCATAACCGATTCAAATTCACATAAAAGCATAACACGTTTGACAAAAGCATAAGGTTATATGAACTAATTTATAGATCAAATTAAAACAACATCAGAAAGTTTCCCCCTAAATGACTGTATTGCTTTTATCATCACTTATGAACAAGAAGTCATCACCTCTTATACAAAGACATTACCAATCCATCAGTTTTTTTTTGGTCTAAGAGTGAATAAAAAATCACACTTCAGTTCATTTAAAGGGTGCCTCCACAGCACAAAGTGTTGTTATATTTATAGTCAATATAAAGTTGTGTAGATAAAAATAATAATTTATGCCAACTACCTGCATTGGAACATTTGTTATATAATTTGCACCGATCAGAATTATGCAAGCCAAATAGGTCTGTATAACCAAACCTTGTGTTTTCATTAAGGAGATCTATATCAAATAATTTTGTTTTGTATAAATACATATATTTATACTGTATTTTAAGACATACCCTTTGGCAGACACAAAAATAACATATTAGTTTTTATTTAGATACAGTGAACAATGGAATAACAGATAAATAAGTCTATACCTAATAAAAATCAACATAAAATTTAGTAGTATTTCTTATAGTTAGTTGGTATTATCAGGTCAAAGAGAAGTATATGAGTAAATGAATCAGCCTTAGAAACAAATTTCTTCCTCAGAGTCTCAATTTATAAATTCTAGAATTGAGCTATCTAAAATGTTCTACAAGTCTGTGTTCAATGTGGGACTATTAATAACAGGTGTATTTAATGAAAGGCATTAGTGGACTATGAATATTAACCAGGACACCAATAATATAAATCAAAAGTTTATTAATCACACTCTCATTTTAATAAGACCTAACAAAGATTCATTTATAAAGAGAATGAATTTTATGTTGTCATTTTTCCCCAGTGGAGATGCACTTTGATAATAACTTCCAGTTTTTCAGGAAACTAATAGTCATTAGCATTGGATTATCCTTTCTTTTGCTTTTTAGCATGAATCAAAAATGTTAATCAGCATATCATAGAATTTAGAGAATATAAAATCAAGTAATTCTCAAAGCTGAAAGGTTGAAGTTCTGAGTACAATTTCATGTTATAGTTGAAAAGTGAGGAAATTTCTATGTTTAAAATTTTGTGACCTCTTAGAGGCAACTATGCTAGCTAAAACAATTAAACTCATTATTTCATATAGAACAATCTGCCTGCAAGGGCATTTATGAATCTTACTCTTCCTGATACTACACAGTACTTCGAGCTATGGTTACATAAGATAAGAAAATACTACTTCCTTCAGAATAATACAATATTCTTGCTCTTTGTCTCTACGATATATGATTTAATGCTTCATTCTTGGCAATTTGATTCAAGATTACTATATCTAATGGTAGATAAGATTTTGAAAATTTGGATTTTCTAATCAAAGATTTCAAAACAAGTCTACTTTAACCTTAGTTTCATAAATCCAAGCTCTGATCAACAGAGAAAATGTTTTGTTCTCATTTAGTTTTAAAAATAAAAACCAATATATCTTGTTTTAAATAAAATAGAAACAAGGACCCAAAGCCTTGATTATGTAAAAAGACTCAAACCAATATACAATTTTCTTTGGAGTTTGATGGAAAAGATGAGGCTGCTTTATGAAATGGTCAAAAAAAAATGAGGACTTTGGGATTACCAATCTGAGAAAAGCTTGATCTTCATGCTCTGTTTGCATAAATTATCAATCTTTGAACTATTCATATGCTTGTCTCAAGGGAACCAATCAACACACTGTCACTTGGATTATATATTGTATATATTGATACATATATAAAGGAAGATAAAAATCTGAAGCAAAAAATACACACATACGTAAAATCATCACACAAACTAAGTTTTTCTGAGTTCCAACCATGGGAAAAGTAGGTCCTTGTGGTTTATATCCAAATCCTGAGTCAGGTTGGGTGCTTGAGGTATATTTTTAATTTTGAAAATATTGGTTTCCCTGCCAATGAGGCTTAAAATATGATAAAAAGCTTTAAAGACTCTTCTAGTTAAGATAGCCGAGGAGGTAAACACCATTCTTGCCTCCTCCCATGACCACACCAAAATTACAACTCAACTATAGAACACACACCATTGAAAATAGCTTGAAGTCTAGATGAACAGAAGTCGTACAACTGGGGACATACATAAGAAGCCACCCTGAGACTGGTAGAAGGGGCAGAGACACGGAACAGGCTGGTCTCACACCAAGCATGGCGATTAAAAATTGAGAGGGCTATCTTGGCTGTGGAAGCTTCCCTGGAGGAATGAGGGGTTCTGGCCACACACAGGGCTCCTTAGCCCAGGGTTCTAATGCAGTAAAGAGAAGACTTCACAACTCCTGGCTGTAAAAAGCAGCAGAGATGGTGACTATGTGAAACAGGGGTGGCTGGAGCCCCAGGCATACCTCTTAAAGAACCCATGCATGGACTTACTCGCTGATGTCCTCACTTGCTCTATGCTCCATCCAGTGCTGGGGCAGCAGCTCAAAAACTACCAGGGACATACAGGGAGGAACTGAGTTGTCTGCCTTCAGAGAGAGGGCTGGAGTGGCAGCTTTATCTCAGACAGTAGAGCTGACAGAGGGCATTGTTCCCTTGTTGGGTCCTCCCCACTCCCTGTCTGCAAACACAGATGGCCTCCATATCTGAGTCCTCATCAAGGTAGCTAACACTGGTCACTCTGTATTGATGATTCCTTGAGACCCTGCCCCACCCAACTGGCAGGCCCACCCAAGACGCTTCCAGTGCAATTTCCATACAAATGGCCTGTCTTGGCTCATTCTGCATACCTTCCTAAATCTCTGAAAGGTTCACAAAATCCAAACAAGAAGCATCTCAAGTCAAAGTGCCCTGTATCTCTTCCTGAGTAGCCCCAAGCCTGGCACTAGTGGCAGCCAAACTTGGTTCATGGTTTGGCTTCTTGAGGTACCTCCAAGTCCATCGCAGATGGGGCCCACATGAAGATTCTTTGATGGTTCAGTCATCTGTTACTCTGGGCAGGGCACAGGCTGCAGCTAAATTTAGTTTGCAGCTGAGCCCCTGCCAAGAGGCTCCAGTCTGCATACCTGGTGGCTGACTTCGATCTAAACTGCAGCACCATCCAGGGTCATATCTGAGGATGACACACCCAAAGTGCAGACAGGGGCAGGCACCAGAGCCCTGGTAAAGCAAATCCTCCTCTGTAGGGTCAGCCCCACACAACAGCTCCTGCACTGGTCATTGCTAGTCATCACTACCAACTAGCCAGTAGGTCAATCCCTCCCACTAACCAGCAAAGTGCAAACAAGGCTGAATGACAAAAGATTAGTACATGCAACCCTTACAAGGGACACACCTAGAGCACTGGCTCAGGTGACCAGGGAAGACTGTGCCACTGAGACCTACATCACACCTATTACATAAAGCCATTCTACTACGACTGAGAGATATAGCTGCCTTACCTAATACATAAAATCAAACACAACTAGGTAGCCAAAATGGGAAGACAAAGAAACATGTCCCAAACAAAAGAACAGAACAAAGTTCAAGAAAAAGAAATAAGCAAAATGGATACAAGCAATCTATCAGATTCAGAGTTCAAAATACTTGTAATAAGGATGCTCATGAATTTAGGGGAAGAGTAGAGGAATTCAGTAAGAACTTTAATAAAGAGATAGAAAACATAAAAGTTGAGACAGAAAACATAAAAACGAACTAATATAAAATACAGAGTATGATAACTGAACTGAAAAATACCTTAGAAGGAATGAACAATAGATTAGATGAAACAAAAGATCAAATCAGCGATACAGAAGATAAGGTAGCCGAAAACGCCCAATGAAAACAGTAATAAGAAAAAAAATCTAAAAAAAAATGAGGATTAGGAACCTCTGGGACAACACCAAGCATACCAACATTTGCATCATAGGTGTGTCAGGAAAAAAAAGAGAGTGAGCACGGAATTGAATACCTATTTCAAGATAAAGACTGAAAATTTCCCTAACTTAGTGAAGGAAATAGACATTTAAACCCAGGAAATGCAGAGAGAACCAAACGAGATAAACTCATGGAGGCCCACCTCAAGACACATCATCATTAAAATGCCAAAGGTGAAAGCAGAATATTAAAAGCAGCAAGAGAAAAGCGGTTAGTTACCTACAAGGGCTCTCCCATAGGACTGTCAGTTGATTTCTCAACAGAAATTTTAGAGAGGATTGGCACAAAATGTCCAAAGCGATGAAAAGCAAGGATCTACAACCAAGATTACTCTACCCAGCAAAACTATCATTTAGAATCAAAGGACAGATAAAAAGCTTCCCAGACAAGGAAAAGCTAAAGGAGTTCATTCATCATCACCAAGCCAGTATTGCAAGAAATGTTAGAGGAACTCCTTTAAGAAGAAAAAAATAAAAACAAAAGAACAAAGATATGAATAACAAAATGACAATAACTACACATCCAGCAACTATTACTTTAAATGTAAATGGATTGATGTTCTAATAAAAAGATAGGGTGTCTGAATGGATAAGAAAACAAACCCTTACATATGCTGCCTACAAGAGACTCACTTCAGGTTGAAACATTCACACAGACTAAAAGTAAGGGGATAAAAAAAGATGTTTCAAGAAAATGGAAACAAAAAAAAACACAAAAATCTGGGGTACCAATACTTATGTCAGACAAAATAGGCTTTAAAACAAAGGATAAAATAAGAGACAAAGAAGAACCCAGTTATCTCACTTCTGTATATTTATCTGAAGAAACCCAAAACACTACTTTGAAGGGACATGTGAATCCATATGTTCATTGCAACATTATTTACAGTAGCCGAGATATGGAGGCCACCTGGGTGTCCTTCAGTGGATAAATGGATAAAGAAGGGGTGGTAAATATATAAAATGGAATATTACTCAGCCATAAAAAAGAATGAATTCTTGCCATCTGTACCAACATGGATAGACCTAGAGAGTATTGTGCTGAGTGGAGTAAGTCAGAGACAGACAAATGCCATATGATTTCACTTACATGTAGAATCTTAAGAACAAAATAAATGAATAAACAAACCAAAACAAACTAATAGATACAGAGAATATTTTAATGGTTACCTGATTGGTGGGGGATTGGAAGTGTGTAAAATAGGTGAAGAGATTAAGAAGTACAAATTAGTAGTTACAAAATAGTCAGAGGAATGTAATGTATAGTATAAGGAATATAATCAATAATATCGTAATAACCGTGTATGGTGTCAGATGGATACTAGATTTATCAAGGTGATCACTGTGTAAGATATATGCATGCCAACTGTAATTGAAAAATAAAAAAATATTAGAAAAAATTTTAAAAGCTTTGTAAATAACAGGCCATCATAATAGTGAAAATTAAAGAGATATAATTTCCTACTCCTGACCAACAGCTCTGTCAAATACTGCAAGAGCTCAATGGTATATACATATTAAAGAGATGTAAGTAATTATATACACATGGTAACACTATCTATAGTGTATACTATACCTCATATATAATGTATAAATCATTTAAAATATATTACTTAATAACATTTAATAATATATATAAACTAATAGAATATATGTTTAAAATATATTAAATATAGATAACTGTAAATCTTTGGCATAGGTAGGCAAAATTAATGAAAATTATATCAAAATATCAGGGGGAATTCTTATTATAGCATGACTTTACTTGAAACAGAGAAAAAGGATTTCATTTCTGGATATTTTTTTAAATGACAGCCATCACAAATTTCTCTAGATGAAGTTTTTTTTTCTGAAAGAGTAACCTCATCTCTTAAAAAGTTGAGTATTAACCTTGCTGAGGTCACATAGACAAGTCTTATATTAATATACTATTCCTTGTACTAAGCAGAATCAGTTGGTAATCATTTAATTCTGTCAATCTTTATTTTCTCCTTCTTCTTCTTCATGTCTCTCATATTGAATTTGCTGTGATTCTTGCCCTCAATATTATTTATCTGTATGTCTGTCAATCAAATCAAAGAATTTGAAGACCTTATTTTGGTATACAAATCTATACTAGTTAAAGCAAAATTACACTGAAACGAATTTTACAAATATTCAAAGTATGAAATATGAATGCTTTCCACAGCATTATGCAAAACATACCCAATATTACAAAAATGCTTAAGTTAATTTAAAATATTTACATATTAAAACTTTGAATATAAATATTATACATTTTAAGACTTATGCTAATTTTATTATATTCATTTTTCATATATTTAATAATTTTTTCTATCATTGCCTTTATTTTCAGGTAATTAATATGGAATTGACAATAGCAGGACCCCCCTCATGTGTAAATTGACCTGATCCCTAGAATTGTTCTCTTTATCTCTGCCTTCTCTTCCTTTGTTATCTTTTCATATTTTATATTTTCTATGTCCCTAAGGATAAACTTTGGTTTTGCTAGTGTTGTATATCTAAACAAAAATAAAACAAATTAGTATTGTTAATACTTTATTTATTTATTTATTTATTTATTTATTTATTTATGTTATTAAGTTAATTGAGGTAACACTGGTTAATACAATTATATAATTTTCAGGTGTATATTGTAATTTGACATGTGTGTATTTTATGGTGTGTTTACCACCGAAAGTCCAGTTTCCTTCAGCTGCCATATATTTGATCCCTTTTATCCACTTTACACATCCCATATGCCCCTGTTTTGACCCCTTTTACTCCATGTACCTCCCTCCTCTTCCCTCACCACCTATCCCCTAGTAACAATTCGTCCACTGCCCATGTCCATGAGTCTCTGTTTGTCCTATTCGTTGATTACTTTTAGGTTTATATCCCACATATAAGTGATATCATGTGGTTTTCAACTTTTTCTGTTTGGCTTACTTAGCTTAGCATGAATACCTTGAGGTCCATCCATGTTGACACAAATGGCATTATTTTATCTCTTCTAATGGCTGAATAATATTCCATTGTATATATGTACCACTGCTTCTTTAGCCAATCATCTATTGTAGGACAGTTCGGTTGCTTCCATGTCCTGGCCACTGTGAATAATGCTGCTATGAATATCGGTGTGCAAATATCTTTTTGGACATGTGTTTTCAAGTCTTTGGGATAAATACCCAGTGGAGGGATTGCCGGATCATATGGTAGATCAATTCTTAGTTTTTTTTAGGTACCTTCATACTGTTTTCCATAGTGGTTTTACCAATTTGTAGTCCCTTCAGCAGTGTATGAGGATTCCTTTCTCTTTACATCCTCTCCAACATTTGTTATTACTTATCCTGTTGATTATAGCTATTCTAACAGGTGTAGGATGGTATCTCATTGTGGTTTTGACTTGTATTTCCCTAATATTAGCGATGTTGAACATTTTTTTCAAATATTTGTTGGCCATTTGTATGTCCTTTAGGGAAAAGTGTCTGTTCAGGTCCTATGCCCATTTTTTGATTGGATCATTTGTTGTTTCTTTTGTTGTTGCTATTGAGTTGTATGAGTTCTTTATATATTTTGGATATTAGATCCATATTGGAGGTATTGCTTGCAAATATATTTTCCCATTTGGATGATTGTCTCTGTACCTTGTTGAAGTTGTCCCATTCATTTATTTTTGCTTTTACATTTCTTGTGTTTGAGGTCAAATTCATAAAATCCTCTTAAAGTCCAAGGTGCTTGAGTTTAGTTCCTATGTTTTCTTCTAGACATTTTATTGTTTCAGGTCTTATATTCAGGTCTTTAATCCATTTTCAGTTAATATGGATGTGTGATGATAGACAACAGTCTAGCTTCATGTTTTTGCAGGTGGCCTTCCAGTTTTCGCAGCACTATTTATTAAAGAGGCTTTCCTTTCTCCACTGTACATTTTTAGATTTTTTGTCAAAAATTATTTTCCCGTATAAATATGGGTTTACTTCTGGACTCTCAATTCTGTTCCACTGGTCTGTGTGTCTGTTTTTCTGCCAACACCATGCCATTTTGATTACTGTCACTTTGTAGTATAATTTGAATTCCGGCAGCACGATGCCTCCAGCCTCCTTCTTTATTCTCAAGGTGGCTTTGGCAATTCGGAGTCTTTTGTGCTTACATAAAAATCTGATAAGTTTTTGTTTTATTTCTTTAAAAATTGCCGATGGCATTTTGATGGGGATTGCATTAAATCTGTATAAAGATTTAAGTAATGTGGTCATTTTAAGTATGTTGATTCTTCCAATCCAAGAACATGAAATATCTTTCCATTTCTTTGTATCTTCTTTGATTTCTTGTAATAGGGTCATGTAGTTTTCATTATATAGGTCCTTTACATGTTTCGTTAAATTATTCATAGATATTTTATTCTTTTTTGTGAAATTGCAAAAGGAATTTTGCAATTTCTTTTTCCATTTCTTTTTCTGACACTTCATTATTCAAATTTAGGAACACTATGGATTTTTGAACATTGATTTTGTATTCAAAAACGTTACTGTATTTGCTTATTGTTTCTAGTAGTGTTGTGGAGTTTTTAGGGTTTTCTATATAGAGAATCATGTCATCCACCAATAATGACAGTTTGACTTCTTTGTTTCCTATTTGGATGCCTTTTATATCTTTTTCTTGTCTGATTGCACTCGCTAGGACCTCCAATGTTATATTGAATAACAGTGATGATAGTGGACAGCCTTGCCTTGTTCCTGATCTTGGAGGGAAGTTTTTTAGTTTTTCACCATTAAGTATAATGTTTGCTGAGGGTTTGTAATACACGGCCTTTATTATGTTAAGGTACTTTTCTTCTATACCGATTTTGTTAAGTGTTTTGATCATAAATGGATGCTTTGTCTTGTCGAAGGCTTTTTCTGCATCTATTGATATGATCATTTGATTCTTATTTTTTAATTTGTTTCTGTGTATATCATTAATTGATTTGCGTATGTTGAACCATTCCTGTGCCCCTGGATGAAGCCCACTTGACCATGGAGTATAATCTTTTTAATATGTTGCTGTATTCGGTTTGCTAGTATCTTATTCAAGATTTTTGCTTCTGTGTTCATGATAGATATTGGTCAGTAGTTTTTTTTTTTTAGTGTCACCCTTATAAGGTTTTATTATCAGAGTAATATTAACCTCATACAATGAGTTGGGAAATATTGCCTACTCTTCAATTTTTCGAACAGTTTGAGGAGAATAGGTATTAAATCTTCTTTGAATATTTGGTAGAATTAATTGGTGAAGCCATCTGGTCCTGAACTTTGAC
This sequence comes from Eidolon dupreanum, assembly GCA_028627145.1. NCBI lineage: Eukaryota > Metazoa > Chordata > Mammalia > Chiroptera > Pteropodidae > Eidolon > Eidolon dupreanum. The sequence continues at coordinate 50,213,650 of CM053505.1, read as the reverse complement.
TTTTTGGTAGGTTTTGGATGATTGTTTCAATTTTCATCCTGCTGATTGGTCTATTTAGACTTTCCAGATCATCTTGATTCAATCTAGGAAGATAGTATTCTTTTGTGTTCTGATGTATTTCTTCTAGGTTATTAAACTTGGTAATATATACTTTTATTAATTTTCTTGAACGATCCCTAGTGTTTCTATGATGTCAGTCATAATTTCCCCTTTCTTTCTTGATTTGGTTGTTTTGTGTCCTTTCTTTTTTTTTCTGTAGTGAGTCTACCAAGTGGTTTGTCAATTTTATTAACTTCAAAGAACCAGCACTTCATTGTATCTATTTTTTCTACTGTTTTCAATTTCATTTATTTCTGCTCTAATTTTGATTATTTCTTTCCTCCTGCTGACTTTAGGTCTCATTTGTTCTTCATTTTCTAGATTATTAAGATGAAACATTAAGTTGTTTATTTGCAGTCATTCTTGTTTCTGGAGATAGGCTTGTAATTAAATGAACTTTTCTTTTTGACTGTTTTTACCATGTCCCAAAAGGTTTGATATATTGTACTGTCATTATCATTTGTTTCTATGTATGTCTTGATCTTCTTATTTCTTCTTTGACCCAGTTATTTTTCAGTAGCACGTTGTTTAATTTCCATGAATTTGTGGTTCTTCCTGAATTCTTTTTGAAGTTGACCTATAGTTTCAATGTATTATGATCAGAGAATATGATTGGTATGATTTCAACCCACTTATATTTGTTAAGGCTATCTCTGTGGTCAACTCTTGAGAATGTTCCATGTGCACTAGAGAAGAATGTTTAAGCAGCTGTTTTAGGATGGAAGGCTCTGTAAATATAAATTATGTCCAGTTAGTCTAATGTGTCATTTCAGGATGTTATTTCCTTATTGATTTTCTGTTTGCATGATCTGTCCATATCCAACAATAGGGTATTTAGGTCCCCTACTAAAATAGTGTTTTGATCTGTTTCTCCCTTTAGTTCTGTTAGTAATTGCTTTGCATATTTTGGGGCTCCCTGATTGGAATCATAGATATTAATAAGCGTTATGTCTTCTTGGTGCAAGATTCCTTTTATCATAATGAAGTGTCCCTCAGTACCTGTCTTTATCGTTTTTATTTTTAAGTTTATTCCATCTGATATTAGTAT